>PVJS01000136.1:0-63429 GCA_004027185.1 Glis glis | reverse complement strand
CCACCAAAAAAAAAAAAGAAAGAATGGATTAATCCATTGAAAGAGTCATAGCTCGGTGGACTACTGGGGAGTGATGGTAACTATAGGAAGGAACACAGTGGGAAGGAGTGGGTCTTGGAGACACACCCTTGGGGACCATTTCTTGTCCCTGTCCCCTTCCTCCTTCTCTCTCTCTCTCTGCTTCCAGTTGCCATGAGTTAAGCAGCGTTCCACCTCCAAGCCCTTCTGCCATGATGTGCTGTTTCACTACAGGCTCAGAAACACCAGAGCCAGCTGACAGTGGACTGAAACCTCTGAAACTGTGATCCCAAGTAAACCTTCCTCCTCCAAGTTGATTATCTCAGGTAGCTTTATCACAGTGATGAAAAGCCAGCTAACACAGAAGGTATATTTGTTGCCTTTTCCTTTTTATTCATGTATTATTTAAGCCACTCTAAGTTTTATGAAAACTAAGAGCAAACATTCAACCGTGCGGAGCTATAAATTATAACAATTTTAGTCCTTCCCTGTAGAAGTAGAATGCAAGAACATCCCTTTTTCCATTTCTCATGTGGAATTTTGGCTTACAAAATTTTTTCCAAATTGTAGATTCAAAAGTAAATGATAAGAAATTTCTGATAAAGGCTCCAAACTGATTCCCTGGGCTATCAGTTTATTCCCATCAAAATCTGCCCTTTTCAGCTACACATAATGTGATCACTGACAGCGTACTATCTCCCCAAATCTTTGGAATGGAAACAAATATGCCCATTTTCAGGACTTCCTCACCATAGTTACTCCCTATCTTTCTTAAATATCATCATACTTACCACCTACGCTGAGTTACTTGAAGTTGACCAAAAGTACATTATTAATGTTGTTAAAATCATCGGAAATAGCTTTTATCAAATAACCCTTATTCTCACCTTAAATATACAAAGGTTTACCCAAGTATGGTGGCACATACCTAAAATCCCAGTACTTGGTAAGCTGAGACAAGAAGATTGCAGGTTCCAAGCCAGCTTCAGCTACTCAGCAAGACTTTCAACAACTTAGCAAGAAAGACTCTGTTTCCAAATAATAAATAATAATAATAAAATACCCTAGGGGTGTAGGTTGGGCGTAGAATGTCCCTGGATTCAATCCCCAGTATCACACACACACACACACACACACACACACACACACACACACACTACAAAGTATACCTCTTCCAAGAAACTTTACTGAAGATTTTAAGATAAAGTACTCTATGCATGACCAGCTGTGGGCTTTCTGTTTAATAATAAGTTGGATCAGATGAAGTGAAGAATATAATTTTATTCTACTTATTATTACCTCTGAAAATATTATGAACCTGTTTGAACATGTTTTTCTCTGCCCTGCTGAAATCTTGAGAAGATCCCATAGCTTTTCTGGCAACTTTAGTTAAGACCTGACCAATCATTAAAAAAATTAAAGATCTTCTTTATTCCCTTGTCAAGAAAGTCTTAGGCTGAGAAGTCTACAGTAGAGGAGGCTAGTGGGCTGATTTTTATTGTTTTTTTTTCCCTTCTCCATTCCCCTGCTTCCCATTTCCTCTTTTGGAACCCTCCAGGACTGAAGGAGGGGAAAGTTGAGTGACAGATAGACTGTATTTAATAGGTAAATTTCTACTTTGGCATTGGTGCTTACTGAATGGGCAAAAGTCCAAAATCAAATCTCATCTCATGTATCAGTTACCTGTTGTGTATCAAACTGCCCATTTAGCAGCTCAAAACAACACATTTTCTATGGTTCTGGGATATGAGAATGGTTTAACTGGGTGCTTTGGCTCAAGGTGTTATTATTCTGTTGAAGTCAGTTGTTAGCTGAGGCTGTGGTCTCATTTGAAGAGTTAACCAAAGTATTATCATTTCTAAGTTCATAACATTGTTATTGGAAGACCTCAGGTCTTATGAGCAGTTGTGAGGAGGGCCCAAAATTATTAAAACACCTTAGTATCTTCCCAAAAGAATTAAAGTGAGAATACTACAGAGATATGTGCATACCCATATTATAGCAGCACATTTCACAATAGCCAAATTATGGAACCAACCTAGGTGTTTGTCAATAGATGAATGGATAAAAGAAAATGTGGTATATACACACACTGGAATTTTATTCATCCATAAAGAAGAAAATTATGTCATTAGCAGGAAAATTGATGGAACTAGGGAATATTGTGCTAAGTGAGATCAGTCATTCTCATAAAGCCAAGGGTCATATGTTTTCTCTCATATGTGAAAGTTAGAACAAAAATAGGAAACAAAAGTGACTTCAGTAAATGAGGAAAGAAATTACTAGAATATTGGATGGAGGGTGGAGGAAGGAGGTGAGGAGGAGAAAAAGGAAGATTGAGAAAGAAAATAGATCAAATAATGCTATATCCATAAATGAAGGTATTACTACCAATTTCACTACCATGTACAGGGAGGGGGGTAATGAGGTGGGATGTGGATGGAAATGCACTGGGTGCTGTGTGCGTGTGTTGTTTGTATCACTTTGAACTTCACTGAGATGCATCATTATGATGCGCCAATAAAATTATTTTAAAAAATTTCTCGTGATCAACTTATTTGTACTAGAAGCAGAGCAGTCAACATTCTTCTTTTTTAATTTCAATGCCAAATTCTTTAATTCATTTAATTTAAAATAATATTTTTTTTTGCGGTACCGGGGATTGAACCCAGGGGCGTTCTACCTCCGCGCTACACCCCCGGCCCTATTTTTTTTAACTTTTTATGTTCATTTATTGGTACATTGTAAATTGTAATTATACATTTTGATATATGTCAGGGTATGAACATTCTTAAGTATTATAAAGCTAGTAGAACATTTTAAATAACAGTCATTTATGTAGTAAAATATCTCTTTTGTAAAGAGAAAAGATGTACAAAAAAGGAACAAGTAGATTATTTTAAAGATAGATCTTGATATTCTTAAATAGACTTTTTAATTTTGAACAGTTTTAGATTTATACACAATTATAAAGGTTATAGAAAGTCCCCATATATCCCAAATGCATCTCCTTTATTACTGATATCCTACTGTAACATAGTCTTTGTCACAAATAATTTGAACCAATATTGATGATGAGTAGAAATCTATACTTTATTCAGGTTTCCTTGTTTTACCCAATGTTTGTTTTCTGGAGTCCTGGATTCCATCCAGTACAAACTTTTATCATAATTTAGTCTCATCTTTGTTGTTATATTTACTCATACTTGGAGGTATTCTGCATAATATCCCACAATAAGGATTTGGCTGCTATCTTTCTCATGAGTAGACTGGTCTTGCAGGATGTTAAATGGAAGACCACAGGTGTAAAGTGCTATTTTCATCTCATCCTACAAAGTGCGTAAGTATCAATATACTCTGTCGCTGCTGTTGTTCCCCTTGATTTTGGTGGTGGAGGTTGTGTTTATCAGATTTTTTCACTATAACTATTCTTTTTTCTTACTCTCCCTCTTTGGAAAGTACTTCCATGTGGAACCTATTATTTTTTACAAAGCTTTATTTAGGTATGTGCTTGTATATAATGGCACATATTTTATGTTTACTTTTATTACTTTAGACACATAAATGTGTTTTATGTATACATATTTATTTATACATTTCATATATTTATTTTATATACATTTTGTTACTTTAGATATATGAATATACCCATGATACCATTACCACAATCAAAGTACTAAACTTATCTATAACCTCCAAATACTTTTTGTGATGATGTTTTGTGGGTTTTTTCTTTTTTATTAATTTTTCCTAGGTGTAGTAAGAACAGTTGACATGAGATTTATCCTTTTAACATATCTTAAAGTACATAATACCATATTCAACTGTAGTTATTATGTTGTACAGTGGATCCCTAGAACTTACTCACCTTAAACAACTGAAATGTCATACCCATTGAAAAAACAATTCTTGTATCCCACTCTTAAGGAGTGGTAAATCATGCCCCACTTTGCTGAGGAAAAAGTAATCTGACTAAATTATATGAAATTCTTCTGCACCAACTTGTTCTCTCCATTTAAGTATTTTTAAGTCATTCATTTACATGGTATGCACTTGTGTATATTTGTTTTGTAGATTGCATTAAAATCGAATGCTACCTTATTCTCTTGCTCAAATTATTATAGGTTTGGCATCAAAAGTTCTTTTACTTGGTTCCTCTGACTCTTTGATACATCCCTATTGCACGTGTGTGTGTGTGTGTGTGTGTGTGTGTGTGTGTGTGTGGTTTTGTTTTGCTTGCTTTTAGTACTTTATTTTCACTACAAGATGTTACATGCTCATTTTGTATATTTCCTATCCTGGCCCTAGAATTGACTATTTCTGCAAGTAGCTCAGGTTCCTTTTATTGTAAACTAATGTTTGAAACCAAGGTCTAGATTGCAGGTGCGCTCATGTCCACTGGAGAGGCATTGTTTTTATACCCTTCTGGTGGAGAACCAAAGAACTGTCTGTGTATGTCAGCCCAAGTCATACACATATGTATAAGTATTTCAATAGGTTCTCTATCAATTTAAACTTAGTTCTTATTGATATATCCAAATTTCACCTATTACTACATGGGTCATTCTGGACATCAATCCTCTGCAATCTCCAACTTTAAACTATATTAATGTTTGGTGTTAGATAAATTCTTGTAGTTCATTACCTTTATTTTTTAAAATCTAACCATAATAGCCGGGCGTGGTGGCGCACGCTTGTAATCCCAGTACTTTGGGAGGTGGAGACTGGAGGATCCGGGTTCGCAGCCAGCCTCAGCTCTCTCTCTCTCTCCCTGTTTTCTCTCTCTCTCTCTCTCTACTTAGTGAGGCCCTCCGCAACTTCGTGAGACCCGGTTTCAAAATAAAGTATAAAAAATAGGGCCGGGGGTGTAGCGCGGAGGTAGAACACCCCTGGGTTCAATCCCCGCTACCACAAAAAAAAATCTAACAATAATAAAATGAAATTATATAAATTTATAAATAATTATTTAAAAATTTAAAGCATTTTTATGTTACTGACACTTCACAACTACACATTGAAGATGGTATTATTCTAATATTTCCCCATTTTACAGGCATTTTCCCACAATCATGCTATAATATATTTCAGATTCATTTCTTTTAAATTAAAGTTATACATTTAGCCACTTTTCTATGCTATATTTTTGGTATAAGAAAATAACCTTTTTGGTCATGTTTATTTCTTTTTTCCGATTCTATTTTATTTTTATGCATATGATTTACATGCTTATGGCATTCTAAAATTCTTTCCTTTTTTTTCTTTTTGTCGTACTAGGATTGAACCCAGGGGTGTTCTAATTCTGAGCTTCATCCCCTGCCTTATTTTATTTTTTAATTTTGAAACAGGCTTTCAAGTTGCTGAAGGTCTCACTAACTTGCTGAATCTGGCCTTGAACCTGTGATCTTCCTGTCTCAGACTCTCAAGAACTGGGATTACAGGTGTACACCACCATACCCACCTTCTAAAATTCTTTAAATATGATCCTCACCTGAGGTAGATGATGAAAGAATCTCTAAAGGCAACAATGATGTTTGAATAAAGGCATGATCAAATTATAATTATTTTTAATTTATTTAGTGACAAAAATTGAAGTCATATTTAAAGATTACATGATATTTCAGAGGGAGGCTGTTTTTATTTGTTTTGCTTCTGACTAGTTGAACAGTTTAGCAAAGGGAGATATATTAACATCATGGAGAAACTTGTTTTAAAATGGCATCCATGTTATGATGAACTTGAAAACTGATTTGCTAACACAATTCTCTTTATCTGTTGTGTTAGTTGTCTATGATTGGTAGACTTTATGGATCAAGTACATCAATGTCTATTTTTCAAAAATGTCTTTTCTTTTGAATTAGTTTTTATTATACACTGAATTGTATCCTTCCAAATCCCATATTTTGAACCCCCAGTGTTCAATATGATGATATTTAGAAATAGGACCTTTAGGGATCATATAATCATAGGGATCATATGAGTGGGGCCTTAATTGGATAGGACATTATAAGAAGGAAAGGACCAGAGACCTGTGGAAAGACAGGATGGGCCATGCAAGGGAGCAAACAGAAGGAGGCTGCCTGAGATATAAGAAGAGAGGCCTCGAGAGAGGCTAAATTTGCTTTGATATTGAACTTCCAGAGTTCAAACTGTGAGAAATAATTTTTTCAAACCACTCAGTCTGTGGTATCTGATGGCCAGCCAAGCACACTGATACACTATGTTATTATGATTATTATTAAAAAATTGAGAATAGTGTTTCGATGTATAGAAGAAACTTACTCGCTTACTTTTGTACGTACAATGTAAAAATCACTAAATCATTATTTAATATTTTAATAGGCTATGTTTTTTCAGATTTTTTGTTTTAATTATGTTTTCTAAGCAAAAATTATCTTATTACTCACAAATTTAAGAAATGTGCCACTGATTTCAAGAAGAAATATGTTTATGAACTGTATAAAGCAATGCTATTAATATTTTCAGACATACTTGAAACAACGTTACATGTACATCTGTAAGTCTCTATTGACTTTTCATTTACTATAAAATATTTCTAAAGGACCTTCTGTGACTTTCCCGTTTCAGAGTGTGACTTATCAATTGGCAACGTGCCACTGCTGTTCACTGCAGGCAAACGTGGTGACAGTTGAGTTTTCTGAAGCACAGCACTGCATCACAATCAGAGTTGCTAGTTTTATTTTTATACAATGGGATTGCAAATTCATATATTACCATAGACGTTGAATTTTTGCTCTCTTATATGCACCATGCAAAAATTTCTTAGTTTTGAATTTTGAGAGTTTGAATTAATTTATAACTAAGAATTTGGGGGATATGGAAATTATGGTGGGGAATTGGAATTCACTTGTGAAGAGATTTCAGGGGCTGAGGGCTGGGCTGATCTTACACCAGTAAGTTAAGTCGTAGAGTGAGTAGCTGCTCTAAAGGTCATCTGGAGATGCATTCCAGTAGACAGGAAGCTTCTTTCTCATGTTCTGAAATATCATACTTTCATAAGTTCCTCATTCAAAACATGTGTCACTGGGCACCAGCAATAAAACAGTGAATAGCCTAGGCATAGTCCTTGACATAATATTTATAATCTTGCAGAGATAAATTTGCTATCAAAGGTGTCAGTAACTAATTCTGTGAAAAATAAAATGTTTAGGTTACTGTTCCAAAAGGCCATTTTACAAATTCAGCTTCATGGTTCTGAATCCCCTTTAAAGCTCACTGCCTACTTAAAGATTTATTTTCTTTTTCTCTGAAGGAAAAAAAAAGGTAGAAATATGTTTTGACTATTAACTATGGTTATCAAGTAAGTCATAAGCAAATGTGTGTTCCTTTCATAAAACAGATACTTTTTAAATTATTCCAATAAATGAAGCATGAAATGTTGAAAAAGTTTCTGTGGAAAATTTCTGCTCAAATAGTTAGCTGGCTTGCTGTTTAATTCTTATACAAAATAATGGTCTAAAACAAGATTACTGTGTTAGCTGGATATCATTATTGCCCTTAATGTCAGCCCATTATTAAGATAGTTTATAAGAAAGATCTATAATACTTTCCTGTTTTGAAACAGATGATCAAATTGGAGTAAATGGGTTAAGGGTACCCAATTACCTGGGACCTAGGAAAAGAATGAAAACATGAAACAGAGCTGAAACCACTGTCCTAATATCTCTATACAAAGGGACATAATTTTGAATAGAGTAGAAGCGCAACATCATTTGACGAAAATGTAAGTACTTGGGTATACTGAATTCTCTACTTTATTGCCTTAAAAAGGGAAAAGAAAAATGACAAAACAAAAGTTAGATTTAACCTAAAGAAAGGGCTGTTTGCTCAGTTCTTTTATGTACAGTCATGCACTGCATAACCAGTTTGGCATATGCTCCTATGGTACCATAAGATCCTATCACCTGGTGGCTTGGTAGCCATCTTTGTTGATATAAGTACTTTCCATGATTATTTCTGTACCAGGACATCACCTAATGAGGCATGTCTCAGAATGCATCTCTATCATTAAGAGATGTATGACTATATATAGTTTTAGTCTGTTCGGGCTACCATAACAAAATATATTAGACTGAATAAACTGTAAATGATTATAGAGGCTGAAAAGTCCAAGGTCAAGTCAACAGCACATGGGATGTCTAGTGGTTCTTTTTGCTTCTGGCTGCATCCTCACATGGCTGAGAGGAGGGGGAAAAACCTTCCTCCAGTCTCTTTTTATAAGGGCAGTAATTCTATTTGTGAGGTCTCAACTCTGAACACCTAGTCACCTCCTGTGTTAGTCAGCTTTCCACCACTGTGACACAGTACCTGAGTTAATCAACTTATGAGGAACACATATTTATTTGGGCTCATATTTGGCTGAAATTCAGAGATTTCAGTCCATAGTCATTTGACCCCAATTCTTTTGGGCCTTCAGACTATAACATAATTTCTCCTCACCTTAAATCTTTAAATAAGAGTAACATGGATGAGAACTGAAGCTGAGTAATAAAATTCCTGCAGCATAAGTGTGAAACACATTTTTATAAACCACTAATATTTTGGGTTTTATTTTAGTGCAGCATAACTTATCTAATCACAACTGTTCTACCATATTATAAAGTACTGAGATGAACCAAGAACTCTGTATTCTGAAACCAACATGATTAGTGGTTCCTTTCAGAAACAAGTCACTCTCTAAGTCTGAATAAAAACCATCCTCTCATAGTATTATTACTTTATAATGTTGCATTTGATTGGTAATTTTGGAGAAAATGTGAAACTATGCAATAGCCTAGAACTGCGCTAGTCAAAGACATTCAAATACTTCCTACTTTTGAAGCTCATTTTAGAATGTGGAAGCTCATCTTATGGATGAGATGTCAGTTATTTCTTTTGTGTGTGTGTGTGTGTGTGTGTGTGTGTGTGTGTGTGTGTTGTGTGGTGCTGGGGATTGAATCCAGGGGCACATCCCAGCCCTATTTTTATTTTATATTTGGAAACAGGGACTTCCAAAGTTGCTTACAGCCTCACTGAGTTGCTGAGGCTGTCCTTCAACCTGAGATCCTCCTGTCTCAGCCTCCCAAGTACTGGAATTACAGGCGTGTGCCCCCATGCCCAGCAGGATGTCAGTTATTTCTTAGGGAGTATCTTCAACTTTATTATTTAAAAATATTGTTTCAAATCTGGAACTTACTAATTTGGACTTCAAAAATTCTACCATCTTTTAGTTTTTTGAATGTTTCCTTTACCTTTGTGTGCTATGTGACATATGCACACATGGTATGTGTAAGAGGTTTTTGCCATTTCCTAACTTCAGCTCTGCTCAATGTTTATTTCAAATTATTTCAAAAATTTTACCTGCTTTTTTAAACAAATATCTGTTAGGTACCAAGAAATTTCTAGCATTAATCTCTCATTTTCTACTGTCCTCCAGATTCTCTTAAGGCCTCTGATGTGTAAAAGCTTGCCTGTCTCCTGTGGGTTCTGGCTCTAATTTCTGCCACTTTCACCTGATTGTAGGTGAGACATTTCTGTGATCAAGGAACATAGAATGCTGTACTTTCTTCAGCTGGGTCAACTCTCTGGACATTGAGAATACATTATATATGAGCAGGTCTTAGGTTGAATATTATACAAAAAGGGGCTGACAATTGTTGAGAATTTGCTACATATCTGAGTTTAAGCCTGATCATGTTATTTAATACTCATCATAATTATATTAGATAGTATTAGTTTGCCATTTTACACATGAGGAAAATCTGACCCAAAATAGTAAATAATATGTCTAAAGTCATGTGAAAAAGATGGAGAAAACAAGTTTAAATTCCTTTGCTTCTAGCTTAGACACTTGCACTCTTAATGATTAATTTACCTTGCCTCTCTTTCATAGTGCCGACCTTATGCTAATATTAAAATGCATTCTTTCCTAAGGGGTTGCTCAGTTTCTTACCCTAATAGTTTTGGTTAGATACACAACTTATCTATTAAGTATCTTCAGATATATCTGAATCCTAGTGGTTGACAGAGTGTCAGCATTAAAAAATTCAATTATAGCCAAAAATTTGTGCAGAATTCAGAGATGCCCTGAAAATAATTGGAAATATTCTATGTGTCAGCAAACTGGGGCACAGAGTTGATTGAAGAATATTTTAAATCTATTCAGTGAATTCTGGTGATAAATAATTTAAACACAATGGATTTGGCAGCTTAAAAATATTTTATCTAAAATTTTAGATATCCCAAAAGCTCCCTGTCAGCAGTACATGATTAATTAAAAACAAAGTACACTTAACAGTCAGTACTTAACATAGTAAGAATTACAAGTGTCCTTATTCCTTTCAAATCCATATTTATATATTTTAAATTATATAATTTGGAGAATATTATGTTAAGTGAAATTAGCCAGTCACAGAAAGTGAACATAGTATATGTTTTCTTTCATATGTGGGAGCTAGGGAGTAATTGGCATATAAGAGGGACTCTAGGTAATGGAGGAGAAACTCCAGTGAGGTGAGGGAGGTGGTCTTGGGGAGGGTGGGGGAGAGGAAGAATTAATGAAGGAATCACTTCCATTGACATTATGTACATCTGTGAGAATACCAATGTCAATCTCCATACCCTGTATGGGGAAGGGGGTTGGGGCAATGGGGAGGGAGCTGGGGGAAAGCCCACCAAGTACTGTGTGCATGTTTGTCACTATCACTATGAATTACATTATGATGTGAGAATATAATGCAACAATGAAAGTTTTTTAAAAAGAAATAAAATGTAAATAAATTACATGACTAATACCTGATTATATATGACATATATATGCAAATGTGTGTGAATATATATAACCCAAATATACATAAAGTAATAAATTATGAAAATATCCTGTAATAACACAAGGTAAAATTTCAATTAGTATATGGATATTCACATTTCTATTATTTAAATTATGGGATAGAACATAACCACAGTGTTTTGTAAAATGATCTTCAAATGCAGTTTATTGTGAAATACACCAGAGGAAATTGCATAGAATCTAAATTACTGTGAAACAAATTTCCACATAATTACCAAATCAGCCAAAATATTAATTATTTTATAAGCTTATATGTGCCTCTAATTTATCATAACCTCCTTCATCCTCTAGTAGTAATCACTAATATCACATTTATGGCATTCACTCACTTATTTTTCTTAATTGTTTTATTAGTATGTAAGAAAAGTTTGGATTTTGTTCAAGTGTAATCAAACTGTATACATTACATTGTATCTGACTCCTTTCTTTCAACAGTATGTCCTGAAGATTCTTCTAGGTCCATGCTTATTTATGGTATATTTTCATTTTCATTACTCTGATATTTTCCATATCAATATACTATGTTTATACATTCTATGAATATTTAAATTGTTTCTAGTTTGAGTAGATAGATAGTCTCCACTCCAGAAGGTGAAGTATAATTCTTTCCCCCAAAATGAAAGATAATATCTAAAGTTGGCAGACCGAGTTGTCAAGGTTAATGTCATCAGTGATAGGTCATGTTGATATCATGTGTGCCATGATGTGACACAATGAGAAAGGCACTTTATCTCTGTGGTATACTTCCCTCCAAACCCATAACCTCAGTCTAATCATGATGAAATATCAGACAAACCTAAACTTAAGGGCATTCTATAAAATACCTGACCATTACTTGTCAAAGCTGTCAAGGTCATAGAAAACAAGAAAAGCCTGAAAAACTGTCACAGATTAGAGGAGATGAAGGAAATATGATGGGTGTGTACATACTGGTCGCCTGCTCTGGATCCTGGAACAGCAAATATACATTGGGGGGAAAACTGGGGGAATCCAAATAGAACCTGAAATTTAGTTAATAGTATTGTACTAATAATAATTTCTTAGTTCTGACAAATATACCATAATTGTGCATGATGTTATCTCTAGGGGAAAGAGAGTGAAAGATATACAAGAACTCACTTTATTGTCTTTGTAAGTTTTCTATAAGTCTAAAATCATCTCACAAGTAAGTTTATTCCAAAACGCATAAATAAATAAAATCATGAAACAGATGATGCTGTAAATGCTAGAGACCATAACTGAAGTCACCACATGCCAAAGGTTCCATGCTTTTAGAACATTTGTACTAATAATTGAGAAAGTTTTTGAGGTTTGGTTAATCTATGGCTCAGAGGAGATGGAAATGATATAAAATTCTCTAGGGCTTTACATTACAGTCATCCATCATCACAAAGTAGAATATCAGTGCCTGTATCTGACAGCTTAGCATCACTTGAACAGGTATTGTTCAACTTGTTAATTTTTGAAACCATGCCATAATTAAGGAAAATTTCTTCCAAGTTAGGAAAGTCATGAAAGAAGATAGCAGAGAAGGATAAAATAAATCGCCTGCAGTGGATTCAACTGCAACAGGAACAGCAGGTGCTATGTAGATTATAGTAGTACCAAAGTTTTGAGTTCATGTGGCCCCATAGAGACACCTCCAATTCTTGCCTTAGTAAAGTTAGCCATAGAGAAGTAGATAGAGAATGAGCCACTAGATGGTATCCAGTGAGAAGTTTCCAGTGTATTCTCTGACTATGGATCAGCAATTTAAGGACAAAAGTGTATCTATTGAAAGTTCTTGAAAAGGGGGGGTTGTCCTGGGATGTCCCTAAGATGAAAATGATGTGGGAAACAAAATAAAAAGCATAAGGATGTTTAAGAATGTGTTCCCACTCTTTTGTTACCATCATGAGTGAAATAAGCATAAGCCATTCAGATACGACCAACTGGTAGTCTTAGGAAAACTTGGAGTCAGTCAAGACACACTGGCAAGATGACCAGGGGGAACATCTGAGCCATGTCATCAAAGATATCAAACACAAAGTAATTATTGTCCTTCAAAAATATGGTTGTGCTCCAGAAGCAAAGTACAACAGTGTGGAGTAGAGGAGCACTCACAATATTTACTGGATCCATGAGAATGTCTGTCTCTTGCAATATGTAACAGCAAGAAAAAATTATCTTAGTGACTCACCAAGAATAGCTGCCTCAGAGGATGCCAGGAAATGCCACCGTGGTGAGCCACAGGAAGCCTTTCAACAAGCCAGATCATGTATTAGACCCATGAGTGAAGAGAGCGCTCCTGTTTTTTTTTTTTTTTAAGAGAATCCTTATACAATTTTCTCTCTTGGAGGGACTCCAGAGATGAGACTGGGTGGAAGTGAAGGCTGTCTTGTGACTCCTGGGTGTAAGGGCGCAGGGTAAGGACCCAGAGGTGGGAAGACCACATCCCCTTTAGGTATCAGAGAGGTGAAGATGTCAACGGTGAAATACATTTCCGCGATTTTTTTTTCGATACTGGGGGTTGAACCCAGGGGCAAACTCTATAACTACTGTAAAATTATTATTTATCTATTATTTGCTTTCAAAAATCTGTTGTCCTTCAAGTATTAAGCAGAAATTTTATTTCATAAAATGTAGGCCTAGTCTCCAGTGTAGGGCTCATAATGAGGCTGCCTGATAGTTGAGATATTTCAGTTTTCTGAAGGGAGATTAGGATTTGGAAAAAGTTTTTGTCTTTTTCCTTGATGACCAGATACTTTCAAGATTCTTCTTCCTGAAACCATGCCATCTCCTACATTTGAATGCAAAATATGGACACAACATTTAGAACACCTCTAAACATGAGGAGGAAGGCAAGAATTCCATGAGATGTCAACTTAATCCTTATGGAGAACCATTCAACCAACTTGGCACACACCAAATGCAAACACCCAAGCCTTATTAAGTAGGAAAAACAAACTCCTGTTTATTTAAGCCTCTTTACATTGATTATTGCAGAGAAAAGATAGTAGATAGATAGATGACAGATAGATTAAACAAAGTTGTCAAAGACATTTGTAAAATGTGTGTGTGTGTGTGGTGTGTGTGTGTGTGTGTGTGTGTGTGTGTGTGTGTTACTAGGGGTTGAACCCAGGGACAGTGTACCTCCAAGCCACAACCCCACCCTTTTTTCATTTATTTATTTTGAAACAGGATCTCTCTAAATTTCTGAGGTTATCCTCAGGTTTGAACCTGTGATCCTCCTGTCTCAGTCTTCTGAGTACTGGGATTACAGACATGTGTCACCATGCCTGGCAAGACATTTGTCATGCGTGTCATGCAATCTTGAGTTTTCTCAATCCGAATTAATCTATAGCCACACATGGGATTTCATTTGCTTGATAATGTATATTTTATGGTATTTTATTTTCAGATTTGTTGTGGTAAAACTCACCCTTACACACAGAGACCTCACCCAACAATATGATCTGAGATTCTAAAGAAGGTGCTATCAAATGATCATGAAACAAATGCATTGTGAGCTCCTCTGAGCAAAATTTCAATTTAATTTGGCATTTGCCTCTCCTCAGTTATTCACTGGTTAATGCTATGTCCATGGACTTTGAAACACTTGTGATATTGAAAGCACCAGATTCTTTATGGCACATACATAAAAAATTCCTATGTGTAGCATTTGTAGTTTTATGCCAATGACCCAAAGCAGTGGTTTTATGTGATGGTTTATTGATTTTTAGTGATACAAATATTTAGTTCTCAGAAAAGTTTTGCTTCCACAGGAATCAAACAGGATTCCAAAGAGAATTTGTTTACTCCTGAATCAGTCTAAGAAATACAGTTCGAGAGTTATTCATAATTGTCTTCCTTTCAGTGATACAAATCTTGTCTTACCAGGAGCTCTTTATGCTTGGTCTTATTTCCCTGAAAAGCCATAAAAGTATGAGTAAAGTACTTTTTATTAGTCTTGAGGCTCTCAGCCCAGCATCTGGCATGCCTGGGATTTTTTAGATACATTCTTCCCTCACACTCCAGCCTTTTCCCCGATTCCTGGGATTTCCCATTTCGAAAATTACCTGACTTCCTAATTAAATATTTTTGTATTCTTCTGAGACAGAAATTTACTCCTGCCTCTTCTTTTCAGCTGCATCTGTCTTTGGCCATGGGAATATAACTAGGTCTCCATATTACAGCTTGAATAAACAGTGTTCTATTCCATACCATATGGACCATCTGAAAATATTAATTTCCGTTGCCTGACTCAGCATAACCAATTTCCACAGAATGTCTCTATCTTTCTCACTCCTGAATTCAAACAAATTACAAATCAAACCAACCTTGTTTCCTTAGTCTTGGGATTGGTATTGCTGGTCTCCTGTTCAGAGGTCCAGTCCCAGAGGGCCAAGAACCAACTCCAGTTATCCCAGATTTTTTCTTATCATGAGCCCCACTAGCCTATAGGTTGAACAAGCAGTCACTGAAAAGTTTATGTTTCCTAAGATGATTATGATCAAATATCTCCATATGTTTTCTTTGATTGATTTTTTTCTTCTTCATGATTTGCTTTGCTGGTTATATGATATATGTGTCATTTAAGTACATTAGAGAAATGAATGAACAGTAATGAATTAAGAAATACAATAAAATAAAATTTATTAAAGGGAACAAGTGTATAATAGCAGAATCTGGGCTAGAATAGAGTCTATTCTGCCAATTCTCAATCTGATTCTTTTTCTATTGCACTATATTATTACCTAAACTTTTAAAAGAATCTTCTATATTTTTAAAAATCTCAACTTGTGATATTCACTCTCTGGAAGATCACTAGAGTCATTTTTAAACACACCTGCCAAGGCAAATTTCTAAGATACCTTGATACACATTCCCCATAGAATTCCCTCCCTTTGAGTGTAGATGGGACCTGCAAATTTGTTGGGATGGTCTCTCCTGTGGCAAGGTCACCCTACATGACAAATTTGAAGGATGTTGTAGTAACATCCATTTTGGATGTAGTAACATCCAAAAAGAAGATTACTTTGTGTGGGCCTAACTAGAACTACTGAATGTACTTAAGGGAGGAACCGGTCCCTTAGATGAAGAGAGATTCTCCCACTGACTTTGAAGCAAGTGTGATGTTGTGAGAGTATCACACAGATTGCAAGGAACTGGGGGCCTCCATGGTCAGAGAACAGCCCTTGATCAGTAAGAAGTGGAGACATGAGTAGTTCATCCCCAAGAAACTGAATTCTACCACCAATATGCATGGGCTTGGAAGAAGACTCTGAGCCTGAGCCACGCTTACATCGAGATAATAAATAAATAAATAAATAAATAAATAAATAAATAAATGTATATATATATATATATATATATATATATATATATTGTTTTAGGCCACTGAGTCTGTGATAATTTGTCATACAATAGTTTAAAACTAAAACAGTACCCCTTTGAAGATATCCTACACATATTTAATTCAGACTCATAGTCCTCATTATAGATGCTCTGGAAAACTGGAGGAAAATATCATTCTTATTTTTTTTCATATTTTAGAAGTTGTTCTAATTGTCCACTGATTTCACAATTTGTGCATTGTTCCCTATCTTGACTTTATTATAAATGATTTATCTCATAGCTTGTTGGTAATTCAGCTTTAAAAAAGTACTTTCCACCACTCTTCATTATTTGTTGTGTGCTACTCTCAAGAGCTGTGAGGGGTGTAGAATTTTACCTCACCTCTGAGCTAAGGAGCTAAGGCTTTCAAGGTTTCAGATTTCAGCAGAAAGCTGAGACTCCTGGGTGATAAATAGTAAACTTTATCATTCATGGCACAGCAGGAAGCATGATCTTCATGTTCACCCTAGTCATGTTTGATTCTAAGGTCCTCGGAGGGTGATGTGCTGTGCCCTACGTGTGTGGTGGGCACACACCACTGTGGGTTTGTATGTATCATAGCTGCCGAACTCTGATCTTAGATCAGGATGTAAGAAAACCTGTCCAACCTTTCCCTGGAGGCAGATGTTGCATTTATTATTTTTAAAAACAAATAAATTTGCCTTATGCTTCTAAAGGAAATAATATATGTTCCAAAGTTGTTTGCTCTACAAACATTCATGAAAAAATGATCCTGAAAACAAAGCTGGAAGACCTCTGCTCAGAAGCCACACAGAAATGTGAGGAAACATGGGGAATTAACTCCCATCAGCTTCCAAGTTCCATATCTGCCTTTTTATTTTTTGAATACATTAAATTTCTTTTTTATATACTTTTATCCATGCATTATAGTTTCACATCATAATGTAGTTCATCGTGATAGTGGCATACATGCATACATGCACACGGCACTTGGTGAGTTTTCCTCCCCCTCCCTACTCCTTCCCTTCCCCATACAAGATATTGAGATTGACATTGCCTTTTTAAAAATTATGTTTTACAGTGAAATTAATATCTTTAGTTAATTCAGAGAAAAATCTGACCTTTTGCTGCTTCCTTGAAATGTCTTTGATCCATCTTGTGTTAACTCTTGTGCAGGGTGAAAGGTAGGGATTTAATTCCATTTTCTATAAATGGATAACCAGTTTTCCCAGCACTATTTGTTGAAAAAGCTGTCTTTTCTCCAATATATGTTTTTGGTAACTTTTTTGAAAATCAATTGGCTATAAGTGTGTGGATTTGTTTCTGTACCTTCTATTCTTTTCCATTGGTCTATGTGTCTTTTTTTGTGCCAGTAACATGTTGGTTATATTACTATAACTCTGTAGTATAATCTGAAGTTGGGAATTGTGATATCTCTCTCCTACATGGTTCTTATTGCTGAGAATTGCTTTGGCTATTCTGGGTCTTTTGTTCCTCCATATGAAATTTGGGACTGATTTTTTTAGACCTGTTAAGAATGACATTGGTATTTTGATAGAAAATTCATTGTAAATCACTTTTGGTAGAATGGCCATTTTGATAATATTTATTCTACCTATTCAAGAGCATGGGAGATCTTTCTATCTTTTAAGATATTCAATTTTTTCTTTAGTATTTTATAATTTTAATCGTAGAGATCTTTTAGCTCCTTGGTTAGGTTTATTCCCAGGCATTTTATTGTTTTTGAGGTTATTGTGAATGGAATTATTTTCTGGATTTATTTTTCAGTGGATTCATGGTTGGCATATAGAAAAGCTACTGATTTTTTAGATTGACTTTGTATCCTGATAATTTGCTGAATTTGTTAATCAGCTCTAAAAGTCTTTTGGTTGAGTTTTTTGGTCTTTTAAACATAGTATCATGTCATTGGCAAATAGAGATAATTTCAGTTCTTCTTTTCCTATTTGAATTCCTTTGATATCCTTCCCTTGTACTATTGCTTGGCAAGAGTCTCAAGGACTATATTGAAAAGGAGTAGTGATTATGGGCATCCTTGTCTTGTTCCTGATTTTAAAGGGAATTTCCACAGTTTTACTCATTCAATAGGATATTTGCTTTGGGTTTATTGTATATTGCCATAATCATGTTGAGGTAAGTTCCTTTTATTCTGATTTTCCACAGTGTTTTTAACATGAATCGGTGTTGGATTTTTTCAAATGCTTTTTCAGCATCTATTGAGATGATCATGTGATTGTTGTCCTTAGTTCTATTTATGTGGTAAATGACATGTTTTGATTTTCATATGTAGAACCAGCCTTGCATCCCTGGAATGAAACCAAGTTATACAATTTTCATGATATGATTTTGAATGTGTATCGCTAGTATTTTGTTTAGAGTTTCTCCATCTATAGCTGGGCGTGGTGGCACATGCTTGTACTTGGGTGACTGAGACAGGAGGATCACAGGTTCACGGCCAGCCTCAGCTACTTAGTGAGACCCTGTTTCAAAATAATGAATAAAAAATAGGACTAAGGGTGTAGCTCAGAGGTAGAATGCTCCTGAGTTCAATCCCAGTTCTGCAAAAAAAAAAAGAATTTCTGCAGCATCTATGATCATCAAGGATATTAGTCTGAAATTTTCTTTTCTTGAGGGATCTTTATTTGGTTTTGGTGTTAAGGTGGTAATGGCCTCATAGAAGGAGTTTGGAAGTATTCCATCTCTTTTTATTTCACAGAATAACTTGTAAAGTATGGGGTTTATTTCTTCTGCAAAGGTTTTGAAGAATTCAGCTGGGAATCCATCTAGACCTGGACTTTTCTTTGATGGAAGGCATTTTATTGATATTTCTATTTCTTTGCTTGCTATTGGTAGGTTCAGATTTTCTATATCCTCTTGGTTCAATTTAAGTAGGCTGTATGTGTCTAGAAATCTGTTGATTTCTTCTTTATTTTCCCTTTTCATTTCTGAATTTAATAATTTGCATTGACCCTCTCTTTCTTGTTACTCTTTTAAAAGAACCAGCTTTTTGTTTTGTTAAGCTTTTGTAATTTTTTGTTGTTATCATTCTCTATTTCATTGAGTTCTGATCTGATAATAATTATCTCTTGCCTTCTACTGGCTTTGGGATTAGTCTGTTCCTGTTTTTTGAGGTCCTTGAAATGTGTCATTAGGTTGTTTATTTGTTGACTTTTTGTTTTTCTTATGTGGGTACTCAGTGCTATAAATTTTCCTTTTAAACCTTCCAAGTGTCCCATAGATTTTGGTATGTCATGTCTCAATTTTTGTTCAATTATAGGAGGTTTATTTTATTTCTCCCCTTATTTCTTCTCTCATCCAGTCCTCATTCAAAAATGTATCATTCAGTCTCCTTGTATTTATGTAATTTCTTTTGGTCTTTCAGTTGTTGATATCTACTTTTATTACAATATGATCTGAAAAGATACAAGGAATTATATTACATTTTTTTAAATTTGCTGGTATTTGCTCTGTGGCCCAGAATGTGGTCTGGGCTACAGAGAAATTTTTGGAAAAGGTTCCATGAGCAGCTGAGAATAATGTGTATTCAGTAGTTGTTGGTTGGAATATTCTGTATATGTCCATAAGGTCCATTTGGTTTATAATCTTCTTTAGGTCTGAAGAGTCTTTACTCATCTTTTCCTGAAAGATCAATCTAGTGGTGTGAACGGCATGTTAAAGTCTCCCACTATTATTGTATTTGGGTCTATTTAAGACCTAATGTAGCCAGGCGTGGTGGTGCACACTTGTAATCCCAGTACTTGGGAGGCTGAGACAGGAGGATCACAGGTTCAAGGCTAGCCTCAGCTACTTAGTGAGGCCCTCAGCAACTTGGTGAGACCCTATTTCAAAATAAAAAATAAAATAGGGCTGGGGTGTAGCTCGGAGGTAGAAAGCCTGTGGGTTCAATCCCCAATACCACAAAAAAAGACCTAATGTCCCAAAGAGTTTGTTTTATGAAAGTGGCTGTACCCACATTTGAGGTGTAAATGTTTACTATCATTACATCTTCTTGTTGGATTGTTGTTTTTATTAGTAAGAAGTGACATGCTTTGTCTCTTCTGATAAGTTTTAACTTACTTAAAGTTTGCTTTTTCAGATATTAGTTTACTCCCCCTGCTTGTTTTCAGTCTCGATTTGTTTGTCTGTAGATTCACCGTGTTCTTGATGAGGCAGGTTGTAGTCACTGGGTTCCCTGCAGGAAGTGACTGACATTTCTCACTCAAGTTCAGCTGTAGCCCCAGGCTGCAGGGCTGTTCGGCTGGGTGGTTTAGCTCGGTGGTTTGGCTGGGTGGCCTGGGGAGTCACAGTCTGGAAGTATTTGAGTGTGGAGAGAAGGTTATGAATGCTTTTGATGATTGTTTTCTGCACTGACTGGCTTGACAAGAGTCTGCTTCTTCTTTACTGGAGTTGGTCTCTGAGAGACAGGTCCCGGTAGCCACCAGTCCCTGTGCGAGCTCACCAAGATGGCGCTGCCTCTATCGGCTCACCAGATGAGATGTGCAGAGCTCTTTTCATTCCTCTGCTCTCTGTGCAACATTGAATTCCCCCATGTTCCCACTGTCTTTCTTCTGTTGAGTTCTGACTACTTTTCTTCTCTTGCCAAGAAGCAGTCTTCCCACTGGTTGAGTTCCAAGTCTTGGAGCAACAGAAAAACACTGTCTTCCTCTACTCCACCATCTTTAATCTGTCTAGCAACATTCCTAACAGCCAATATGCCATGGATAAGGCCCCTTCACCCATGTGATCTGCATGGGTGAGGGGTGGGGCTTCCCACATTTTTCTCTTTCCTTGCTCAATCTCAGTCCTACAGGCAGTAGTTGTTTTCTACTTATCCTTTATCCTTTAGAATTTTCATTACCAATTAGTACTTAATTTCCATGGGTAGGTAATATTTCTTTATACCGTTTAAACTTTTCATCATTTACATCATTTCATGGTATTTTTCTTTTGACTAATACAAATCCTTATTTCTGGTAAAGAAAGAGAATGAATGTTAGATCTGTTGTTAACCATTTTTAACTCAAAGAATACATAATTAATATTATGTTAAGTGTATTAATTATCTGTTAGTATATACAATATCCAGTATATTATATGCTACCATAACTAGTTGTTTTATATGTCCTAATATAAAATATAATTAATCCAAAACCTCAAATACTAAACCAGATATTTCACATTGTTGCTGGTAAATTCCTTGGAGTAAATTTTAAATAATTAAGCATTTTCAGCATATTTTCATTTTCTAAAAACATTTCATGGAAATTTTAGTTTCAAGAGATGTGTATCATCTTTTGAATATCACCATTTAAAAGCAAAGTTACAAATAAAAAGGAAATTTACAACAACGATTTGAATAAATCCTTAAATAAAGCAAAACATCATTATATTATTATAATAAAATAATAGTTTTACTTGATATAATTACCTTTTTAAAGTTTAATTAGCAAAGTCCACTTTAATTTACAGAAATATAACACTTGAATTTGTTATCTTTGAAAATATATACTTCCAATTTCATCACAGTCTTTTACTCTATCAAATTTTAGGGTAATCTTCTCTTTCATTGGTAACTATATTAAAGATGTCTATAATAAAATATTTTTTAGATTTCAATTTTTAATTATCTATAACAATAAGTCTCTGTACTTTAAATTTTTCTTCTACTTTGGGTTATAATTATATTTGCAGAAGTATAAAATGATAAAAATTAAGTATTACTAGTTTTAACAATTGATTTTAAAACATGCATGACAAAAATTTTATCAGAAATTTTTATCTTAGTGAGATGAATCACAATAAAGCTTTTCCTAAACAATTAATGAATGAGAGGGGTAAATGTTGCTAAATACTAATTAATACAATAGCTTACATATTATTTCCTAAAAAAAATATTATTTATAGAAATAGCAAGAAATCTAGTTGTTCCAAGAGTTTTTACATGTACCAGTGGCATTTCTATGAAGTCCCTGATTTCTGAAACAAGAAGACATTTTTTTTGTTGTTGTTGTTGTTCTGGTAGAGATTAAGATTTGGAATTCAACTCATACTCTGAATCAAAAATTTCTGTTCTTGATCACTTACCAAACTTACCAAATCATTCACATGATCCACTGAATTAACATCTTTCCATGATATCTTAAAACCATCATGTAGGATTTAAATCTGTACACACATCTCTTCCTCAGTATAAATCATTAATTCACTAATTCAATAAATATCTAAAAAAGGCCTGCTAAGTACTAAATAGACTAAGTATGTTTATCTAAGTACTAAACATTGAGCTAAAATGTTAGGGATTATAGAATGAACAAAATTAAGTTTCCACCTCAAATAGTACATGACATTACCTACCACTGTAAAGTGAGAAATGTATAGTTGATTTTGATACAGAGTAAGGTTAGGCCAAATAATCAGTCTTAAAGGAAGAATCTTAAGAAACAATGAGTCTTACTTAAAAATATAGAAGAGTTAAGATATCTATAATCAAATGATCTTAAGAATAAATAGCCCTTATCTTTAGCAATATCTATTTTATTTAATATTTACTTATAGCACTTTATATCTTCTGATATTCTACATATTTTCCTTAATTATTATTGCTACTTCTAGTGGAACATAAGCTATACCAGAGCATCTAATTTTGTCTGTTCAATATTAAATTCTCCCTAGTGAGAAAAGGGCTCAATAAATATATGGAGTGATTGAAAGCTCAATTTTTTTATTTTAACTTACAGTTTTCTTTGTTATTCATGGTATCAAAGTTTACTCATTGTTCTTTAAAATCTTTCTTTTTTATAATTTGTACATTCTTCTCAAGGTAATAATTCTCCAATGAGACACTAATGAGTTATAGTGGAATTTTTCATGTCCTTAATTATGTTGTTCTAGAGGCAAAGTTTTATGCTATGTATATTTTTAATAATGTCACTTCAATTTCTTTCATAAATTTGTTTGAAAAGGTGAGATTTTATTGACATTCTATGTGTTAGATGGTCAATTATATCAGCCATTCATAAGGATGGATTGTCCCCCAAGTTCACAACATTTTTAAAGGCCCCCCCTTTAAAAATATACTTTTGAATTCTTGCTTTCATTTCATATTGTATAGTCAATTTAGATACCCATGTTATACATTTATTTTAATAAAAATCTTTGAGTATTTTTATTTTCTCTAAATCTTAAGCAAATTTAATGTGATCATATTAAAAAGTTCTTAATTGAAACAAAATTCAAATGTGAAAACTTTCATCTGTTTTTACTGTTCATTTTTTAAATTAGAATGATATACTAAGAATAGCTTCTTGTACAATTTATATATTCAGCATCCTTATAGAGGTAAAAAATCAAACAAAAACAACAAAAAGAAGTGAAACAAAATGAGCCTTTAAACAAATGATAATTTGAGAGTCATTAAAATTTAGTTTCATGACAGCTTAAATTTTTTTTCCTATTTTATACAGTGAGTGCTTTCCCAAATTCACTTAAATCATGGCATTAATTTGTGGAGTTGGACAAATTCAACCAGAAGATTTTAGAATTCCTCAATGCATAAAAAACATTGTAGAGAAAATTGTCATATATTTACTACATCTGTTACTGTCTACATTTGAAGTAAATTAACTTTTTGTGTACTACAATGTAATTATCTAAACAGAAAAAATGCAGTGAAGATTATTTATTTCTATTGTTGTAAAGTAGCATAAGAAGTATTAGAATACATGACACAAAAATACTAATAACATTATGTACACATGTGGGAATTCCAATGCCTATCTCAATATCTTACATGGGAAAGAGGTGGAGTCGGGAGGGAGCCAGAGGTAAAACTCACCAAGTGCTGTATGCATGTATTTCACTATCACTATGATCTACATTATGATGTGAGACTATAATGCACCAATAAAAGAACTAATGAATCATATAGCAATATTATTGACATCATTTGGAAAGGGAGGGAAGAAGGAGGGAGGTTAACTTCTCATAAAACACTTCTAGCTTATTTTAAAGACAAAAGAAGACTATTTCTTTAAACCATACAAAATACAAATGAAAAGAAATTTGGAGCATTTTTATTTTGTCTTTCTTCCCATAGTAAGGTATTCATTTTGTTGAAAAAAACAATCATTTGAGGGCAATTCATTTTATTGTTTTAGTTCAATGAATTATGCATTCTACACTTCCTTGATTTCATCCAATGGGGAAGAAAGAAGGATGAATTATACCACAAATTTTATTGAGCATAAGAAAGCTAAGATTTGAGCCAACTTAGAGATTATATCTACCCATGTCCCACTGGTTTAAGAAGCAAATGAAATGTAGATTTATAGTCTTTTAAATCACTAATGTGAAACATTAGCAGAACTAACTTTAAATCCATAAACCAGGAGAGTGTTAAATGGGAGATATATTTTTACCCAAGGTTAACACATAGCCAAATCTAATTCCTTCAAAAGTCATATTTTATATCTAGATTTCTTTAAGTAGAACCAGCCAAATGAGGGGTAGCAACAAGAGAAAGAAAAGGAAATAAAATGAGAAAAGAATCATCACCCATTTCAGCAAATTCTTTTTTATAGAAAAGCAAACTAAGGCCCAAGAGATTAAATGTCTTGCCAAATGGTTCACACATATCTGCATTAGGCTCAATGGAGGACTGAATTCTGAATAGGAACTTGAACCATTTACAAAATGTGAATACATGAATTAAGAATAAGAAATGAAACAAAATGAGCCATTAAACAAATGATAATTTGAGAGTCATTAAAATTTTCTTCTGAGAAGTAAGTGTTTATGTCTGGTCTTTGCACAGTGGTATGCTAGAATTCCCTCCTCCTGATTTATGAATTTTACAAGACAAAGTCTAAGCACACACATTGATAAAAATGAAGTTACATAAATATACAATTAAGTAAGTTAGACAAAACAAATACTTAACACTCATCTTTTCTTAATTATTTTACTAAATCTTGGTATTATCTAAGGTGGTGACATTATTAGATCCTTTATATCTTGATGGAAATACTATATAAATGGTGTGCTATGGCATATCTCTTCCAACCTGTATTTACTAGCATCATGTTGGTAGCTGAAAATTGGTCATGACCAGAGTATTTTCCCATCAAAATCAACAAACATGGCAAATTAGGACTTGATGTATTATTTTGTTCATTGTCTAGACTTTAAAAAATAATGCAGAAAGTATTAATATTTCAGGCTAAACTTAAAAGTGCACCATGTCTACAGCTGCTACAATATGAATGACATCCAAAAAGTAAGGAGTATCACTCCAGATTTAAAAACGATTACCAGATCCATCCAAGAAATTGCTCAAGTCATTAACAAAGAAGTAAAGTTCTGCCATATACCTTCACATCTCAGTTATTAACATAAAAATATCAACCACCATATGTGATAGAACTACACTCATTTGTCAGTTACGACCTTAGGCTACTAATGCAGTTCAGAAAAAAAAAACATTCTACAAAGGAAAAATTGGTTATATATAATTTATAATAAAAAGAGTATTGCATATTTATTATTTTTAAATTGAGTGCTACAAATAATTTGTACCAGTAAAATGTATACTCACATTCTAGGTATATTTATGCATGTATTGTTATCCATTGACAGTTAACAACATTAATCATCTTAACATTATCTTTATATAATCTACATCTATCATTAAAATAGGAACCAGGTGACAAATCTTTATAACTCAAAGCAATCGTCAACATCCCCAAATCATTTTGATTTTTTCTTTGTACTTGGAATTGAACCCCAGGGGGTTCTACCTCCTAGCTCTACCCCCCTCACTATTTTACTTCTTATTTTGAAATAGGACCTCATTACGTTGCTGAGAGTCTTGCTAAATTGCTGAGGTTGGCCTCAAAGTTGTGATCCTCCTGTCTCAGCCTCCCAAGTACTGGGATTACAAGCATGCACCACAGCATCTGGCTTTTATTGTGTTTTCTTAGGGGAAAGTAACACTTTCTTCTACAAAATTGTAAAATTCACCATAAAAAGCCTTACTTCTCTCCATCCTGTGGGTCTCAGTCCATTCCATTAATCAACTGGTTATTTCCATTATCTCTTCTGGCACTTTCTTTCACTTCTTTTCATTATTACACATGTTTTTCCTCATGATGCCCACAATTTTATGTCAAAACCATGAATATGATTCTGCAAATCCTCTCCTACTCTTGAAAATAATGAGATCTTATTAGCACTAGGTTAAAATTAAATGAAACTAACTAAAATTCTCCCAACTATTTAACAAGACAGAATAAACAAAGGTTGGTAAAAGTTCTCTGTAAAAGGTGAGAGTGTAAATATTGTAGGCTTGTAGGTCATACAGTTTAACATCAGAACTACTCAAGCCTACCTATGAACCATGAAAGTTGTTACAGATTACATCTAAATAAATAGCTTTGTTAAAACACAATTTCATTTACAAAAATATGCAGGGGCAAATTTACTCTAGGGTCATAGATTGTTCACCCCAATACCTGACCATTATGACTTGGTCCCAATTTTGCCACCAGCTTTATTTCCCATCAATTCTTTCTAAGCATCCTAAGTACAAAAAAGTTTCCTTTACTTCCTAAATCATATTTTTCAGTTTATTGTTCCATGCTACTTCCTCTACTTTATTCTTTTCTCTTATTTTATTCTGCAGCTATACTCATTCCCATTAAGGATGAGAGGAGGAATAAGGCATAAAATTATTCAGATGTTTCTGATCTGACATCTTGGATAGCAGTTGAATCATTCTTTAGGAAAAGTGAATAAGGAGGAGGATTGAGTATGAAGTAACAGAAAATAACAACATCTGTTTGTAACATGTTAATTATTTTTAGACTTCTTTGAGTCAGGTTTTGATTTCCAGCAAGCAGTTAGACAATACAGAGATTAAAAGGGCTATCTAAAGTTGACTTGGTTATTTCCAGGATGTAAATGCTGAAAAGCCATGGAATATCCCAACATTTCAAGAGCTTAGAAGTCATTTTTTTCTTTTTTACAATAAAAATCAGGACAAACAAAATTAATGGCCATTCTTGAACCCATCAGAGAACTGAGGTTACAATACTAACCACCATCTCAAAATCTGAAAGTAAACTCAGCTACTTAGTGAGGCCCTCAACAACTTAGTGAGACCCTGTTTCAAAATAAAGAATAAAAAAATAAGCCAAGCGTGGTGGTGCACGCTTGTAATCCCAGTACTTGGGAGGCTGAGACAGGAGGATCCGGGTTCGCGGCCAGCCTCAGCTACTTAATGAGGCCCTCTGTGACTTAGCGAGACCCTGTTTCAAAATAAAGAATAAAAAATAGGGCTGGGGGTGTAGCCCAGAGTTAGAATGCCCCTGGGTTCAATCCCCAGTACCTCACAAAAAAAATAGAACTGGGGCTGTAGCCCAGAGGTGGAATGTCCCTGGGTTTAATCCCCGGTACCACCAAAAAAAAAAAAAAAAACCCAAAAAACTGAAAGTATAGATTTTGTACTCTCTGAAAGTACAGATAAAGTTTGTTATTGGTTTGAATTGAGTTCCCACAAAAACATATGTTGAAATCCTAACCTTCAGTATCTCATAATGTGGTTTTACTTGGAAACAAACTCTGTCCAGGGTCAATCAAGTTAAAATAAGCTCACTAGTTGACCTCGAATCTAATATGACTGGTGAATATATATATATTAGATTCATATATAATATGAATCTTATATATATATATGTATATATATATATATATATATATATACATATATATATATAGCACACACAAAGCTGGGCGTGGTGGCACACCCTCATAATCCCAGTAGTCGGGAGGCTGAGACAGGAGGATCATATGTTCAAGGACAGCCTCAGCAAGTAGTGAGACACTCATCAACTTAGAGAGACCCTGTTTCAAAATAAAAATAAAATAGGGCTGAGGGTGTAGCTTGGAGGTAGAATGCCGCTGGTTTCAATTCCCAGTGCTGCCAAAAAAAAAAAAAAGCACACACAAAAGCAAGGCCATGCAACAACACAGGGAGAGGGCCATCTACGAGACAAGGAATGTCTGGAGCTACCAGAAATGAGTGGAGCGACGTGGAACAGGTTGTCTCTCAAGGCCCTCAGAAGGAAGCAGCCTAACCATGGGGATGGATCTCATCACCCAAGAAGATTATATGAAGTGATGAGAGGTTGAAAAAGAGAGCTATATTTAAAAGGCCTGAAAAATGAATGGCTGGTTAAAAAGATGACTTATAAAACATACAATTCCTAAAGAAAACCTATTCTTGTTCTAAGTAAGCAAGTTGATTCTGCAGGACCCAAAGGACTTTAGGCAATTTGAAGTGTTTCACTACAGTTCTGAGTTGTAGCTTAATGTAAGCTCCAAGTGATTTACCGAGAACACTCGGTAAATTAAATGGTTATTACTGAGTAAGAAATCAGAATGTGAAGCCCTTTCATATTGTACTCATTAGTCTCAGGCTTCTCATTAGGTTCTAAACTCATAGGACAGGATCGGTCGTGGAGGATATTCTCTTCTCTGAGTGTGACAGTTCATAGAAGTGATACACTACAGCAAGTTTGGACTCCTGGAAACTTGAGCGGTAGATAATTCTTTTATTGCTTACTTGGGGAATTAATATTTATTTAGATCCCATAGGGCTGAAAATTGTATGGAAATTTACCAAGTGATAGACTACTAAAGAACACTGTATTTAGATTAAGATCTCTTTGTCTTTGGAGAATGAAGAATTTCAATGTAAGGTACATAGGATGAAAAGTGTAACTATTTTAACAATTTAATTGAATTTACAATAGATGATAAAAGAGATTTGAAGGAAAATGACTAAATAAAAAGTAGATGTTCCCTAAAGTAGTGGCTCAATAAAGGGAAAGTCAGGTGGGTGTGGTGGTACATGTTTGTAATTCCAGTACTTGGGAGGCTGAGACAGGAGAATTGCAGGTTCAAGACCAACCTCAGCAACTTAGTGAGACCATGTTTCAAAATAAAAAATAAAATCAGGCTGGGAGTGTAGCTTGGAGGTAGAATGCTCCTGGGTTCAATTCCCAGTACCAGAAAAAAAAAAAGGAAGTCTCCAAATTTACCTAGCAAGATCAGTATTTTTCTAACTAATGTGAAAATATATTAAAAACTATTTGATGTATAATATTGATAGAAATGAAATGAAGTAATTAATACCTTAAACCAGGTAGTTTTATGTAATGGTGACTATGAACTAAACAAACTGGGATTAAGTTATGAAATCCCAATATTTGTGTATCAGAACAAATACAATAAGCCTTAAAAGAAGCATTTTGGCAAATTTAGGATTGGAAATGAAATTAATGTGTAATATTTATATTTGTTCAATCTATCACAATAAAGACCTTCAGTCAGAGACATAGAGTGGTTCATGATTCTCAAGTGTCTGAATGGTTTCACAGATGAATCATAGGTTTGTATTATCATACAGTTCCACCACCACTGGGTAAAAATAAAAAAAATAATGTGTACCTTATTAAAAGTAATTAGGCATTTGGAACCTTCACAAATACTCGAGTTAATTAAGAATGTCAGCAGTGCTTCAGGATACTTTTTGGCTTTTAGCAGGCTTATTTCTTGGCTCTACTTTTCTAGGAGAAAACAAAAGGAGCAGAAATTATGTAATTTTGACCACAGTAGTGAAATCCAAGCCAGAAAGAAAATTTACCTATAGGAAACTTTATAAATAAGCAATAATGAACAATGTTGAATTGTTGCATGTCAGGGCTCTAAACAATTAAGATGTAGCTTAGATTTCAAGATTACAGTAGGTGTTCTGTTCCTGTGTTAAGCTATTAGAATCATTATGAGTTGATTTAGCCTCACATCTGTTTAATGGAATTTGCCAACTATTTTGAAAACAAGTAGGAATGTCAGGATTTGGAGTTGAGCTAGAGCTCTGATACACATAGATTAGTGCTGATAGATTGGTACTAACACCAACCTGCTCAAAATTTATAGACATACCCACATTTTCATAAAAATTAATTTCTAAAGTTGCTGTTTTTATAAACTTCCTGGCACGATGAGAACAGAGGACCCAGCTTCATTCTTAAAGCATGAAGTGCTAACTGTGCTTTTTCTCCAACTTCAATAAAAGTGAAAAATATTGGCATTTCCCAATAATCTTGCAAACTTTGATCTTTAGGCAATACCACATATTTCATAGTATTAGGCTAAAACTTAAAATTGATAAATTTTTATACTGTTGTTGTGAATTCGGGGGCAACCCATTTAAGGATAGCATTTGAATTAAAACATTTATTACTGTGAATAAATGCTATGTAAAAAATACATACTTTAAAAAGTGTTATGATCATCTCCTACTTAAATGGCTTTAATTCTACAAGAGTTGCTAATTATAAAATAAGCAAAAATATTGATACTATCATGAAAAAGCATTTTCAAATATTTAAGGTTTGTTTTTTTCTTTTTGTTGTTGTTTTTTTTTTGTGTGTGTGTGTGTGTGTGTTTGTGTGTGTGTGTGCTGAGGGTTGAACCCAAAGGCATTCTATCTCCGAGGTAGACCCCCAGCTCTGTTTTATTTTTTACTTTGAAATAGGGTCTCACTAAGTTGCCAAGGGCCTCACTAAGATGCCGAGGCTGGCTGCAAACCTGCTGTCCTATCTCAGCCTCCCAAATTACTCGGATTACAAGCATGAGCCACCACACCCAGCCAATTATTAAGTTTTAAAAACCTAGGACACTATTTTTTTTTTTTTTTTGCGGTACTGGGGATTGAACCCAGGGGCATTCTACCTCCGCACTACACCCCCGGCCCTATTTTTTTTATACTTTATTTTGAAACCGGGTCTCACGAAGTTGCGGAGGGCCTCACTAAATAGAGAGAGAGAGAGAGAGAGAGAGAGAGAGGGAGAGAGAGAGAGAGAGAGAGCTGAGGCTGGCCACAAACCCGGATCCTCCGGTCTCAGCCTCCCAAAGTACTGGGATTACAAGAGTGCGCCACCACGCCCGGCCTCACTATGGTTTGAGAAGTGGAGGAAACATATCTTTTGTTTGTTTATTTGAAACTACATTTTTCAGATATGATTTTCCTACAAAATCTTTACATAATTAATATATGTGACTTGATGAGTTTGGAGACATGTATACACTGATAAAAACATTCCCACAATCTATACCAGAAACATATTAATCACCCCCAATTGTTTTTCCTCCCCTCTTTATTTATTATTATTATTATTATTATTATTAAACATATAACAATACAAGACCTATCCTCTTAGCGAATGTTTTCTTTATTTTTATATGTTTCTATTGGTGCATTGTAGTCTCATATCACAATGAGTATCAGTTTGGTGTTAACATACATGCACACAGCTCTTGGTGTCCCTCCCCTCCCCGCATCCCCCTCCCACATGTAGTACTGAGAATGATGTTGGTATAATCTCATATGTACATACTGTTTATGATAGTAATTCCATAGATTCACTTCTTTCTTGCCCTTCCCCTTCCCTTGTACCACTTCCCTTGCCCCACTGAGGGTTCTCTGTTGTTATTGGAGTCCCTTTTGTGTCCCCACTACTCCCTAGATTGCGCATATTAATGAAAACATATGTCCCTTCTTTTTTTGTGATTGGCTAAACTCATTTAACATAATGTTCTCCAGATCTTTCCATTTTCTTACAAATGCTGTTATTTTGTTCTTCTTTATTGCTGAGTAGAATTCCATTGTGTGTATTTCCCACAATTTTGTAATCCATTCATCTGTTGATGGACACCTAGGTTGGTTCCATAATTTGGCCACTGTGAATTGTGTCTTAGCGAATTTTAAAGTATGAAATACAATGTTATTAATAGTAGGCACATGATACAAAGTATATCTCTAGGACTAATTCATCCTATATAATTGAATCCTCGTACCCTTCGGCTTATACCTCTGTTTCTCCCAGTTCCTGGCAGTCATCATCCTTTCTGCTTCCATGAGTTTGACTATTTTAGAATCTTCATACAAGTGGTATCATGTCTGAGTTTCTTATGGCTTCCATAATAAAATTCCACTAACTGGTTTAAATGACAGGAATTTATTATATCACAGTTTTCAAGGCCAGAAGTATAAAATCAGCATGCCGACAGGACCATGCTCCTGATGAAACCTGTAGGAAAATCCTTTGACTCTTGTCAGCTTTGAGTGATTGGCTCTCTCCTAGCATTTTGAGATTCATAGATGCAGCAGTACTTCTTTTCATGACATTCTCCCCAGGTCTCTGTCATCACATGTCATAACCCTGAGGAGCACACCAGGGACACTGGATTAGGTAGGTTCCACCCTCCTCCAGGATGACTTCTTCTTACCTAATTACAACAACCCCAGCTCCCAAATAAGAGCGTAGTCTGAGCTGCTGGGGTTAGTACTTCAGTATATTACTTGGGGCAACACAATTTAATCCATAATATTTTTCGATGAGATGAGATGAGAGAGAGAAAAAGAGAGAGAGGAGGAGGAAGAGGAGGAGGAGGAGGAGGAAGAAGAAGAAGAAGACAATATCACAAATCAAACCATACATGAAAATTTTCAGTCACCATATAGATTGATATTTGGGCTGATGCCAGGGAAGGTTGATAGATGGTAGATGATAGCAGAGAGATAGAGGGGAGAGATAGGGAGGGGCAGAGACAGTGACTAGAGACATCTAAACCTATAAAATCTACCCACAATATGCAATATATCCAAGGTAGACAAAAGTAGCATTCTCTTATTATGAAAGATATTATGTGGGCAAATGAGCAGGACATAATTTGACTGTCCCTTAATACTTCTTTATACTGAAGACCAGCAGATCAGTTGAATGAAAAAATCCATATAAATATTGAATTTGGCAGCAAACAGGAGTACTGTAAAACAAGAAAAAAAGTTAAAACAATAAGTGCTAAATGACAGAGAGGAATTCCATCATGCATTGTTGGGCTTTATGATTAGTTGTTCAGACCCCCTGTTCAAATTGAAGAGGAGAAAACAGATCAGGGAATGAAGACATGATCCAGTTGACAAGGAATATTAGATATTAGATATAATGCTTTCTAAAACCACTATGGAGATTAGTGTGGAGATTCCTCAGAAAACTGGGAATGGATCCACCATATGATCCTGCAATACCACTACTGGGTATCATATCAAAGGGATTGAAACTAGAAAACTACAGTAATATGTGCATACCCATGTTCATAGCAGCACAATTCACAGTGGCCAAATTATGGAACCAATCTAGGTGTCCATCAACAGATGAGTGGATTACAAAATTGTGGGAAATACACATAATGGAATTCTACTCAGCAATAAAGAAGAACAAAATAACATCATTTGCAAGAAAATGGAAGGGTCTGGAGAACATTATGTTAAGTGAGATCAGCCAATCACAAAAAAAGAAGGGGCATATGTTTTCATTAATATGTGCAACCTAGGGAGTAGTGGGGACACACAAGGGACTCCGGTTGATAATGGAGAACCCTCAGTGGGGCAAGGGAAGTGGTACAAGGGAAGGGGAAGGGCAAGAAAGAAACAAATCAGTGGAATTACTCTCATAAACAATGTGTACATATGAGAATATACCAACATCATTCTCGGTACTTCATATGGGGGAAAGCGGGGGGACACTGAGAGCTGTGTGCATGTATGTTAACATCAAATGGATATTCATTGTGATGTGAGACTCCAATGCACCAATAAAATCATGTCAAAAAATAAAAAATAAAAATAAAATAAAATGTCATATGAGAATGAAAATAAAGGATGTCCTCTCAAGCCCCAAGCTATATCCTGACTCTTCAATTTTTTAATGAAAACAACTAGACAGGATTAAGGTAATTTCATTAAAACCAGTAATTACAAAGAGATACTTTTATGTAGAAAATAGAAAATGTTTTGAAAGAAACAATATAACCCAAATAATTGCTTCATGAAAAGTCAAGGACTGCACACTTCTTTATGAGTCTTGTTAAATTAAGGAAACCTACTGTCTTTAAATAAAAGCTTGAATATAAGATAGGGTTCGTGTCAAAACAACAGAAGCACATTATCATAGCCAGCACTATATGCCAAGCAGGGATTTAAATTTATTGTTCAATTCCAAGATGTAGATGTGAATTTACAGATGAGAAAACCAAGAAGCAGGGAGTGTAAGTAACTTGCCCAAACCACCACACATCTAGCAAGTAGTACTTCTAGAATTCAAACTTTGACAAAATAGTTCTAGAATCCATGATATGTGTCATTATGTTAGGCTACTTTTCCATAAAGGACCAAAAAAAATTTTTAAAGCCCTTTATATCATTCAGAACAGTATTGGAATGAAAAAAGTAAAATCAAGAAAGAACTAAACATCGCATTTAAAGCATCGAACTTAGTAAACTCCTTTTCTATAGCTTGCAGAAGATTTTTTATAATTTTATTCTGGAAAGCAATGAACTCTTCAGAGTTGAACATCTATAAATAATGTGCTTATTTTCTTATATTGGACTATTCTTATACTTTAAAGTCTTTATGTGTTTCAAAAAGTACTGAATATAAAGTACAGGTAAAGTGGGGAAGAAATATAGAGAGAGGTATAAAGGAAATTAAGGGTAGACAACCAAATTATGCACAGTCTCCTTTACAAAAGGAAACTCTAAAAGGATTCTGTATCTGATACTTTAAAGTTTAGAGAAGCGCCAAGGGCATGAGGCATCAGTAAACTCTGTGCAATTTGCAGCATCTCATTTCATAGGCGTGCCCTTTTTGGACACAGGTCAGTTGAGATAATTAATGAGATGAATTTGTGATGCCCTTTAGAGGATATTTCCCTGCACCCTCCACCTGAGGCTCCCAAGTCCCTCTCATGGTTGCATCTCTTTGATGTGCCATCCTTGATATTAGCTTCATTCTCAGACTGTAGCATAACTGGCAGTGTGGGGCTTCATACTTCATATAATTATTATCTCTAGTTTTGACTGGATTGAGGAAAATATTTCTTTTCCAGAAAACCCCAACTTGAGTTATTTTTTCCATCTAATTCCATCTAATTCACCATAAGCACCTTCTATACCAACCATTGGTGAGAGGGACAGACCATGTAAATTATTCAGGTTGCAGGGACTGTTTTAAGAAGATTTGACACTTTCCCCAGTACTTTCATAATACTTACTCTATTTCAAATTGAAGTGGTAACTAGTTTTTATTAAAGGAGCTCATACTTATGGGGAACATATACAGAGGCCTGACAGGAACACAGAAGTAGGGTTCAGAGCTGCTGGTAATGAGAAGAGCAGTCAGGCTGGAGAACAATCAAGCAGACCCACGGTTCCATGTGGGAATTCTTCTTTGTATGTATATATGTGTTCCTAAATCTATAATGACTAAGTCCCTCCACATTCATTTTATCCTTATTGTGTAATACAAAGTTGAAGGAACACATTGAGGTATTATTACAAATAGATAATAGAATGAGTGCAATCTAATCCAACTTCTGGAAAAAAGAAACAAGCTATTATTTATATTAGTGTTACAAGTGAGGAGAGAATAAATTTGGGCAGTCTAGACAGCCTGCTGCTTGACTGAGTTATCTTTCTGTCTGTGCTGTGTGTCAAAATTACACTGAAGCACTGAAAGCATTATAGCAATCATAAGGAAATATTTCTAAAAACAACACAGAATTATTATTTATTAGAATATAGTGAGGCCATTTCAATATGTCCTTTTGTCCATTCCCTGATTCTTTTCTCAGTCTATGAATCCAGGCCAAACTGCATTGATACAAGAAATTTTTCTTAAAATTTTCTTGATTAAGAACAATTAGAAGCTGAGCATGCTGGTACACTCCTGTAATCCAGGTACTTAGGAGGCTGAGACAGGAAGATTTGAGGTTCCCAGCCAGCCTCAGCAACCTAGCAAGGCACTCAGCAACTTATTGAGACCCTGTTTCAAAGTTAAAAAAAATAAAATAGGCCTGGGGGTGTGGCTCAGAGGTATAATACCCCTGGGTTCAATCCCTAGTAATACATACACACACACACACACACACACACACACACACACACACACACCAATTAAATTCATCCATATTAATATTTATCATATGTGATTTTTAAACTCACTTTTGGTATATTATTAACACATTAACATGTTGCAAAGACATTTCTAAAAGACTTATGTTTCGTTATTTTATGCCTAATTATTTCTTCCAGACACTGGTTCTCAATATGCCTGTAGACTTTTTATAGACAGAAATCTGTCCATATGCATATGAGAATATGTCTATAGCATATAAAACACAAATTTATATTTACTCTAATTCTATAAAAATGATTAGTAGTACATTCTCAAGTAAGTGTGAGGGGCTGCTGTGATTTCCCTGTCCTTGAGGACAGCAGAAATAGTGACTTGCATTTAATCAACACAATATGACAATGGTAAAGGTCCGATATCAGTGCACAATTTGTGGTATTAGATAGTCAGTAGATGTTTATTTTCACTTATTGGACAGGACTAGATTGTCCTGGAATTAGTAAGGAATTCTGTTATAAGTCAGAAGGCAGAAATGACATCAGTAATTGAAAGGGAAAATCTCATATAGAGAACAGTTACCAGGTATAAAGTTATTAAGAAGGTAATAAAACGAGTAAAAAGGGCATTAAAATATTACAGCAGTAGCAATTGATGAATGTAGCTACCATGAATGTAGCTACCAAGCCTAAGAGTCAGTGTTAACTTTCTACCGCTGTGTACAGAGTACCATAAAATCATTTGTCTTAGAACAATGCACATTTATTATCTCACAGTTCCTATGGGTCAAGAGTCAGATATAGCTTAACCAGGTCCTCTGCTCAGGGCCTCACAAAGCTGCACCCAAGGTTTCAATCAGATGGCTTTCTCATTTGGAATCTTCCAAACCTGTTCAGGTTGTTGGCAGAATTTGGTTTCTTTCAGCTTAAGGACTGAGACTACCCATCTTCCCAGGCAGATTACAGCACAACGGTTTGTTTCTGCAAAGCCAGCAGATGTCTCTGACCTCACAGAGTGCATCGGACCCATCCTTTAAGCATTTTTCCTGTGAATAAATCAGGCTTACCCAGGATCATTTTTCTTTGGATGAACTCAAAATCAACTGATTTTTGGATCTTAATTTCATCTGCCTCTACCATTTTCCTAGTCTGTTGATTGAATGCAAGTCACTATTTCTGGTCATACACAGGAAAGGGGGTCAGAGAAGGCCCTCCCCTCTGGACTCACGGCTATGTCTGCAACAAAATTGGAAAACAAACAGAACCGGGTGGGATTGTTAAAATTGAGAAGCCAGGGGAGGAGCGCTAGGAAGGTAAAACTCAGACATCTGAGGAGGGGATGCCAGCTAGCTGGCACTGGTGTCTCTGAGAGGGGCATGATAAAGCTTTTCTGCAAGTTTTGGAAAATCTGCAAACTGAATTCAGCTGCTTTGGGATCATACTACCTATGTGAAGAAACAGGAAGCCCAGAGGAAGCAAGTCCAAAGGGATAAATGCCTTCTTCTTCCTCCAGCCTTGGCAGAGCCTATGGAGCCAGCTGACAGAGCATAAATATGCATCACAAAACAAAGGCTAGAGGGTGGGTTTGGAGATGAGAGATGATAGCTTAATAACTGGCAGTCTACTCTTTTAGCTACTCAGCATCCTTACACCCCCTTCCGCATATATTTGAATTTCCATAAAGCATCAAAAACAACTCTTATTTCCACTTAGCAAGATGTAACTAATCTTTGTGCAAATAGAGATTCATCCTCTCCTTAAAATGATGGTTAGAAACTTCCAACACTTAACTGTATTCATCTCTGGAAAGAAGTTATACTATTTACATTCAAGTTATCTTAATTCCTCTTCAATGTCATTCACAATCCAATTGGAATATTCTGTTAACTGAAGACTAAAGCATATCTTTAATGTTCAACAAAGTTATATTAAGAAGGCAGGTGGAGAGCAGGGTGTGGTGGTGGCACAGGCCTGTAATCCCAGTACATGGAGGATGAGACAGGATGATCACAGGTTCAAGGCCAGCCTTAGCAATTTAGCAAGGTCCTCAGCAACTTAGTGAGACCCTGTTTCAAAATAAACAAATAAGATAGATCTGGGAGTGTAGCTCAGAGGCAGAACTCCCCTGGGTTCAATCCACAATCACACACACACACACACACACACACACACACACACACACACATACTCAATGAAGAAAACAAGAAATTGTGTAGGTGTCCTCAGATCTTTGACTGGAAGTGAGTCCTAGGTCATAGTTGATGTTTATAACTTACTCTTCCTTTGTCTATTTCAAGTTTCCTTTGCCTTCAGCCAGGAGTTAAGCTGGCTGAGGTTCTTTATTTGATACTATCAGTAACTAATTAATTACCACTCATATAACCCATTTATCCATCTTTGCTCTGATTTGTGATGCTGGAGCTGGACCCTGTAAATATTTCCTTTCTGTCAGTTTGCACAGTGATAAGTCCATAGATGTAATTAGTAGTGGGTACAAGAAAGGCATGGCAGGAGGAAGAACTTTCTCTTCCTGGTTGCAATGAGCTCTCTTCTGCTTACTTCCGTGATACACGCCAGTCAGCGGTATGCACATCTATGATGTTCACTTCTGAGTAAGTTTCCATGGCAACCCTGAAAGTGGATTCCCAGTGCCTCCTGCCTGTATCCCAGTGCCTTCCCACTAAGTCTTATAGGTACAATAATGGGAGAAGCCCTGAAAATTTTGGTGGGATCTGTGGGCCAGCTTCCCAGGAAGTCTCAGGAAAACCACAGTGGTCAGTTTCCTGGTAAGGCTTCTCTGTACGTTGGCAGGTTGTTTCCTCCTTGCTGATCTCACTCTGTGCCATCCTGTTGAAACTTCATGGTCACCTTCGGCAGACCTCAGTTTTACTTCTCCAATGAGCTCTGAATCTGAGAGGGCACTTCTTCCAAATTGGTCCCTTCTTTTGTTACTCTGCCTCAGTAGCGGCTCTCTATATTTGCTATTTCTGAATTCTTCAGTAGTAAGGCTTTCTAGTTACTGTGTGTGTGTGTGTGTGTGTGTGTGTGTGTGTGTGTGTGTGTGAACCCAGGGGCTTTCTATCTCTGAGCTGAGACCCATTTTACTTTTTATTTGGAAACAGAGTCTCATAAGTTGCTGAGATTGGACTCAAACTTGCCAGCCTCCTGCTCAGCCTCCCACATACTGGGATCACACGGGTGCACCACCATGCCCAGATAGTTACTATATCCTTTGTGTTATAATTTCCCTATTCAAATTACTGCATGATTTCTGTCTACCAACTAGGACTTCACCAATATAGAACGGACATTAGGAGTAGCTCTAGGATAGAGACATGCAAAGAAGGGATTAGAGGGTTGTTTTAGTTGTGTCAATAATTTTGGGTGTAATTCTGAGATTTTTGTTAATAGAAAACAGTATGATAATATTCCATGACATTCATTGGTATCACAACTAATCAATCTATCACCTGTGCATGATGTTGAGGAATTGCCTACTCAAGAAACTGCCTCAAAGCCAAAGCAGCTATTGCACTTGACTGTTATACAGTAAGGTACCAACAAGACTCGTGGTGTGAATGGCTTTTCCTGAGAAGACCGGGAACTTATAAAGAAAACAATGGAAAGTTTAGGTAGTTTAACTCAGCTCAAGTTGTGATCTGAAAACTAGGAAGAGTCTGCGACGGCCTTCAAAGAATTCTTGTTTTTCTTGTAGCCATGGGGCTGATATTGCAGAAAATGAAAAGCAAAATTAAATTGAGTAGTTGAAGTCACAGACTCACCATACTTCTTAAGTGGAAGTTAGGGCAATACATGGGGAAGGTCGGCATTCTAAAACTTTAGAAACATCTATTCAAACCCAAATACAACTAAAAAGCTTGAGCCCCTAAATCACTATGAGTTTTCATTGCTAGTACAAATAGTACTGTATCTGGGGATTAACTTACCTTTCATTGAAATCTTTATATAATATGATAATCTAAAGCAGATACCTTGCCAGGGTAGCTTTTTCTCCTCAACAATCACCAACTATCCTTTGCTGCCACTAGACCCATAACTACGTAAAATTTCATTCTTGTCTTAGGTTTCAGGTATATACTATGACCCTGGAAGGAAAAACTTAACACATCAAGTGAATTGCAAGATAGAACAGCTAGATCTTTCTTGCAATAGATATGCATGTGTGTATGATGTATAAATATGCAACATATGTATATATACACATATATACTTTTATATTTATATTAATTACACACCAAAAGAATTGCAAGATTTATGAGTCAGCAGAAATGTTAGGAAAGCAGATTCAGTGAACATTAATTCAAGAATTCAGACTATGCAACATTAGAGCGAGACAAATTCATCAATGCAGGTACACTTCCTGGACGTCGGTGATGGCATAATGAGTTAGCGTGTACAGTTGAAAGTGCTTTCACAGTTTACTTAGCTTGGCAACTAAAAATTGAACTGACTTGAGGCCAGTGTTTAGTAAGTTCGAAATATAAGAACTAGAACAGGGTAATGTTTGATTCACAGAGAGACTATTGTTAGTGAGGACATGTCTTTGTTCTTACTTATTACCCAATATAAGTTGAAATAGCACCTATTACTCATCTCTTAGTGTCAATTACAAATTTTTCAAGCACTGAGTTCTAAGAAATGATACAAATAAATTAGCTAGCATATTTTGGGTGCTTGACCACAAACGTTTTTAATTTAATTTTGTTCTAAAAGGCAGGCAATGAATTTTATGTAAAAATAGGCATGCATTTACAAATGAAATATACAACTTGAATTCAAAAGGGAGAATGATACAGACACACATTTAACTATATTTCTATCGGTGAGAAGATATAAACTTTAAGGAGGTGGTTTGGCACATAGTTCTAAAGTTGTTAGGGGATTTAAAAACTTATTTTCTGATCTCTTAATAAATTATAGGAGAAGGATATAGTTCAAGAAAAAAGATAACCAATGTATTCTTGCCCTCGTAAAAACATTAAATATTTATCTCAAAGACTTAATTGTTAATGAGAAAATTTAAATTCACTCATTTTTCAAAAGCAATTAAGAATATATAGGGCATGCTAAAATCAGATCGATATGACCGTGCAGTATAATTTTGTCTTACTTTCTTTGATGCTCATTTCATCTAACCTTAAGTTGTGTTTTACATTATTAATTTAATTACTGAGTGAAAGAAAAGCACAGCGAGACTTCATAGTACAGGTCAAGGAAGATGCTTCCAAAGTAAGCGTGATCCTTGTCAAAAAACTTTAATTAATATATTGACAATAAAACCATTACTGCCAGGTTCAAAATTATCTGTGACAGTTTCAGAAAATGGTGTTTTACTTTTTTGTATTTAATTCATAATGCTGATAAGAAATTTAATTTAATATATTATTGCAAATGTAGGAAGAAGATGTAATGGCTCTAATCTTATGAAATTCATTTTATGAAGCTAGTAATTTTTATCACATTAATGAAATCATTAATTATGTATTTCTAAAGGAAGAAGATAGAGACATACATAACATGGATGATCACCTCAGTAGCAAATTTCTAAGCTGGGCTACCAAGCTTTGTGTCAGTTCTCTTGTCTGTAACTTCCATTTCCCAGAAATAAATGTGAAGATGAGAGTAGAGTTAAGGAAGCACCGAAAAAGCAAATGAGATATCTTAAACATGAGCAAAGCTGCTTTTCCATTTTGAAATTTGTAATTAACTGTGTGGTCTTTTTCTGACTTAAAAATATTTTCCTGAATACAAAATTATCTCATCATATGTTTTATCATTTGTTTTACTCAGCAGATTTATTAAAGTCAGTTATAAGCAATCTTCTAGTAGTTAAATTACATCTTATCTTAAGGGAAAATAATGATATACTTTTAGGCATAAAAGAATATTTCTACTCCCAATTACTTCATCATTTTTAACAGAGTATGACTTTGAAAAGTAACATAACAAACCAGTTACGTGGCTAGTTATTAAAAGATGAGATGATAGGAACGGATAAATTTTCATTCCAAAGTATTTAAAAATTTGTTTGTTGTAGGTAATGGGGATATAAAAAAATAGAAAGTTCTAGCTGGGTGCAATAGCACACTCCTATAATCCTAGTAGTTGGGAGGCTAAAAAAAGAAAGATCACAGGTTCAAGGCCAGCCTCAGCAACTTAGTGAGATCCTGTTTCAAAATAAAAAGTAAAATGGGCCTGGGGTGTAGCTCAGAGGTAGAATGCCCCTGGGTTCAATCTCCAGTACCATACACACAGACACACACACACACACACACACACACAAATAGAAAGTTTTAATTACCATAGGTCTTACTTTATTATACACAGTAAAATATTGAATAAATGCATATACAATAAAATAAAAAAATGAAAGCCAAACAATTTCTTAAGTGCTATGAGAACTGGTGCTCAGCGAGCACATATGACAAGAATCATGATATAATTCTTTTTTTTTTTTTTTGGTCCTCTCTGAGGACCTTTTTTAGGACAATAATTTAATATTGAATTTGTATAAGATTTCATAATAGGTGATCTAATTTAGCCTAAGATTATTTTTAAATATAAATGTGATCATGAGTCGACCAAGTCATGTTCACGATGGTCTTGTGGGGAGCTCTTTCTCTCAGGAGTCCTTGACAGAATGGTAGCAGAAGTAAGAGCAATCTCTGACAATTGGTGCTTAGGAAAAACAAGTAAGTAACACATTCCGGTTCCTTCTTGTTATTCGCTAGCAGTGAATAACCTCCAAAAAAATTACTTAATGTACGGACATCATAGTTATTGGTGAGCCTCACACAGTGACACACACACAAGCACACGCACACACACATGCATAACAACACTCTTGGAGAGTATCTCAAAAGACAATATTTCACAGATATGCCGCAAATTCATTCTACAGTTACAGCCTACTGCATCTCCAGATTCTCTGTGATTAGACCATGGAAAAAGGTGGCCCTGAGGATCATTGCTTTTTTTTTCCTTACAGGAAAATAATTATTTGCAGGATGGAGTATATTATATACTATTTCAAAGTACAGATGCCTGACTAAATCGGTTAAAGGAGAAAATCAATACAGATGACCGAGGTTATATGCTTTGTTTGTGACATCAAAAGGTATCCTTGAGATGTTTCTATGCAAATATGCTGCTCTTGATTTTATCTTCTCTGTTTCAAGATCATTCCAGTTTATCATGCTAACTTGCAGTTTTGCTATTGGAGGGGCACATGGCCAGAATAATTACATTTCATAGATGACTGAATATAAAATAGTCACCTTTCCACATTAAATGAACAGGTTAAAACTGGATACTGTATGAGGAACTATGCACCAAATCTACATTAGAGAAATGTTTGAACTCCCAAAGAAAGGAAAGTGGAAAGAGAAAATGTACTCTAAGACCTGTGACTGGTGGAGGAGGGTCAGAGGGATAGCAGCTCTTTATAATGCAAAGGGTGGAACTGGCAGTTGCCTACGGATTTGGGGGCAAGATGGACAACAGTTTATATGAGAATACTCAGTAGCTGTCAGAGAGAAAGTTATTTGCTTTGAAGAATGTAATTGTTTTAAAACAGTGGCATTGTGTTTCATGAAAGGACAAAGAGCCAAACAAAATGATATGCTTAAATAAGAAGAAAAAATCATAATGCACAGGTAAATTCATCTCTTTTTATAGAATCTCTGCAATTAACCTTTACAAAAAGGAAATGCTAGTTAGAGCAGAAGGCAGAGGAGGGGAAAAGGCACATCAGGTGACTACAAGTTACGTTTTATTCAGCTCCACTCCCCTCCAGCAGGAGGAGAATGTGGCTCATTATTATACTTCCCTTAGACCTCTTTGTACTCCTTATCATGAAACTCACTAAATACTGCAGCATGAATTTCTAGAGAAATGTCAACAATCCTCTGGACTGTGTTTTTGATTAAACAGTCATCTATCGTGATCTATAGACCTGTCACTCTACCCTCAACTCAAGTGATAGCAGGTGCATGCTATTCATTCAAATATTCTCTCCTTGACTTTATTTCTGTTATAAGTCATCATCTTTCTTCTATTTGCTTTATTTGGAAAATTTTTAAATATTCAAGACCATGTTACCCAGTGCTCCACTCTATCTCATTAAAAATGGATGATGTCTGGTCTGTTGTCACGCCACTTGTGTTCATCTTCTCTTGAATCAATTTCTTCTACTCCATGCTTGCCCTTGCAGTCTTACTGTAAGCACATCTGGAAGAAAACTACTACAACATTACGGTTACATAAACACTAAAAGTAAATAGCTTCATACAAAATAGTTGAAGCAAGGAATAATTTGGTGGGCCTAAGAGAGTTCCCTAGTATCTCACATTTCAGCATGCTCATTTGTAAAAAACAAAAACAAAGAATCATATTAAACAATGGATTCTCTAATTTATTGAATTTCTATACCATTTTTATCATTGGTCATATTACCTTAATTCTCTGCCTGACTGTGAAGTAGTAGAACAGGTTTTTAAATAATATTTATGTCTGCTTTTGAAATTTTAAAATGTAATTTTAAAACTCGTAATATCAAATAAAATCTTTTTTTTAAGAATGCAATGAGATTTAAAAATGACTCTTATCAAACAAAGGAGATATTTACTCCCCTGTCTATTTATTGGAACTTATCTTTTTGAACTAAGTAAAATTATACTTTTTTTCTTTAAAGTCACTTATCTCCATTTAAGTATTTTTGTTTGGTTGGTTTTTGTTTGTTTACTTTTATATAAATTGTTTATTCCATGTTTTGTTCTTATTTATTTATTTATCGTGGTACTGAGGATTGAACCCAGGGGCATTCTACTTGTGAATAGAATTTTATTTTATTTTTATTTTGAAACAGGGTCTCACTCGGCTGATGAAAGTCTCACTTCTTATTGAGACTGTCCTCGAACCTGTGGTCCTCCTGTCTTAGCCTCCCAAATACTGGGATTACAGGCGTGCACCACCTTATAACCCTGAAATAACTTAAATTTGGCCAGGATGTTTTTTAAGAAATGAAAACAAAACAAAGCTCTGCTACCTGAAGTAAACAGTAATTTATTTAAAATGTTTCAATATGAACATCATTTAACAATTCTATCAAAATTATCAAAAGCAAATGTATCAGGTTTCACTCCCTTTTTTTCTCCAGAAATGACATCATTTCATGGGTATGTCACTATGTGTGTGTTTGTGGATGTGTGTGTGTGTTTGTGTGGGTATGTGTGTTTCTGTATACACAACTCTTCACAAGTATGCCTATATATGCGAAAATTTTTCGTTAAAAAGTTGTCCAAATCCTTTGATCTCTGATCATTATTTTTAGTTCAAGAAGCACACATTTTTACCTTCCATGTGCTTTTTTAAGGTGACAAATCTTTTTTTTTTAACCTATAAGAGAATACCTTGTAAGTTACAACAGAGTGATCTATGGTTATGCAGATATACATTTCACCATTAATTCAATATTTCTTGTTAAATATTCTCTATTTAGAAATATAATTTTTCATCTTCCTCTTTAGCCCTTCACAGTTGGGAATTTGGACAATGGCTGACCTGTGTTTGGGCAATCAAATAAACTTTCTGAGGAGGGATCTGCGATCAATAGAATATTGACTGGACCAAAATCACTGTATTATTTTTAGGGTTTGGCCTTTAAGAACCAACCTGAAGGTTTAATCAATAATGCTTGGAGAGTTTTATTTTATATCTAGACAATTAGTGGGTATGTTCTTGGCATACTCAGAAGAAGGGATAAGATTTGGGGAGAGTCTGCAGAGGGGAAGGTTTCAAATAGAGTAAAAGATGATTTGAATGACTACAGTCCAGGCAATCATCTTTCTAATGTTCAAGCTTTATACGGCACTGTAGTTACAGTTTCTTCTAAGTGTCTTAGTGGAGTAACTAAGGCCTATATTTCTTCTGAGGTATGAAGGTTTGGTCATTAGCTTTTGATCCATTCCTTCTTCCTTCCCACTGCGCCCTCCATCTCTCCCCTCCCCTTCCTGCTCACCCTCCCGCTTCCTCCTCCTCTTCTTTATCTCCTCCTTCTCCTCCTTCTCCTCCTTCTCCTTCCTTCTCCTCTCTTTCTCCTTCCTTCCCCTTCTCTTCTCCTCCTTCTCCTTCTTCTCCTCCGCCTCCTCCACCTCCTCCTTCTCTCTCTCTTTCTCTGTCTCTCTGTGTTTTTATAACTGTACAATCTTTGAAGCAAAATAAAGCACAGGCCTTTAGCTCCTTGAGGTCATTATTAAAGTTTTGCAACCTCTCCTGTGTATGTAATAGGCAGTATTAAGGATATAAGGATTTCATCTCATTGGTAAATATTGTCTTTGCATGGATACAGTTCTCTCATCTAGACAGGATTGATCCTTTAATTTTTTAAGATAAATAATTCTGAATATGTGGCTACCATGAGCAGTTAGGAGGAATCTGGATCTGTTGGCTCTTCCTTCGCTGCTGTGCTCACAGTTCTCTCAACATGTGTTGTCGCTGGGAGGCCACAGTGATGAGCCTGAATGTGAGAAGCAGCGAGAGCTTCAATTTCCGGGTCCTGGGCTGAGGGCATCCATTGAAAGTCAAGTGTCCTTGGCATAAAAACAAGAAAATGCCAAAATGTTAAAATATGCATTTTAAAGGCAAAATGAAGTGTCACAGATACTAAATAGGCTTATTGAATGACCTCTCACTGATACAAAATAAAAGTCCTCCTGAAGAAAAAGGAGCCTAAGAAGCAGCTTACTGGTACTGCTTCATGTGGAGAGCGAAAAGACGAGGGAAGAGAAATACGAGGTCAAGAAGCCATGGTTTTACTAACTTGTTTCTTCCCTATGAGGCTCCTTCAAGTATCAAAGATAAATAGAATTTTGAGATGAAATTTAAACATATAATTCAATAATTCATTTCACATAAAGTTACAGTAAACACAGCTAAGCATATATCTGAAAAGAGAAAAAAAAAGACCCTATTTCAAAACAAAAAGGGCTGGGGGTATATCTCCCAGGAGAATGTAGAATGCCCCTGGGTTCAATTCCCAGTACCCCCCCCCAAAAAAAAAAGGAAAGATGAAAAGAAAAAGAAAGAAGCATGGTGTTCTCAAAATATTAACTTACTAACTTTTAGAAAATAACAGATTTAAAAATTTGCTAAGGATAATATTTCCTTCCTTCCTTCCTTCCTTCCTTCCTTCCTTCCTCTTTCTTTCTTCCTTCCTTCCTTCCTCTTTCTTTCTTTCTTTCTTTCTTTCTTTCTTTCTTTCTTTCTTTCTTTCTTTCTTTCTTTTTCTTTCCTTACTTTCTTTGCTGGGAATGAACTCAGGGCCTCAAGCCTGCAAGGTAGAAGCTCTACCACTGAGCTAACTCCCAAGCCAGATTTTCTTTACTAATGTTGACATGAGACAATTTCTATATATACCCTCAGAATAAATAGTTTGAGTTGAGCCAAAGTTTAGAGTCAAAGAAGTTCGAATATATTTAACTAAAAAATTATTTAAATATCTGCACAGCTCAAATTACCATGAAAAAGACCCAAAGATAATTAACTGACAAAAAGAATATAAAATTCCCAACACAATAGGATTATTTTACCAATACATAAAGAGATTATATAGAATCAATAAGTCAAAGATAATAACCCCAATAGGGGAAAAAAAGGGCCAAATATCAGAAGGGACAGTTCTTAGAAAAGTAGCAATGGGGCATCAATGCAATTTCCCTCATGATAAGAAAAGTACAGCTGGGCTCAGTGGCACATGCCTGTTAATCCCAGTACGTATGAGGCTGAGATCGGAGGATCACAGGTTTGAGGCCAACTTCAGTAATTTAAAGAGATCTTTAGCATCTTAGTGAAACCCTGTTTCAAAATAAAAAATAAAAAGGGTTGGGGGTGTGGCTCAGACATAGAATACCTCTGGGTTCAATCCCAAATTAAAAAAAAAAAACTCATGAGGTAGCATATTTACCTATCAGTCAATGACTCAAAAGTTGACCAACACACTCTCATAATGAGTTTGTAAGAAGCAATGAATGTGCCCTTTCATTCTTTGCTGATGGGAGTCAAAACAGTGTAATCATTATGAAAGCAACTTCCCAATATCCATAAAAGTTGTACTTGTACATGCCATGTAACCAACAATCTCATTTCTTGGAACTTTTCCTACTTGTACATTGCAAAACAACCTAAATATAAATAACTTTACTTTGGTTTTCATTATAAAAGCAAAAGTTTGCAAATAATCTGATATCTGTGAATAAAAGATCATGTAAATTAATTATGAAACACTCATGTGATTCTCACTCCCAAAGACTTAAATCCTTAACTTTCATAGTTTATAGGTAGCAAAATTATAACATGTACTCTAAATAAATTTACTATGTTTTTGGCCTTATAAACAGTTCTTCAGTGAATAAATGAATAGAAGAAATAGGAATTATGAAAACAAACATCCCATGTATAAATGTTATTTTAGAAAAAAATTTGCTATGGTTTGAATGGTTGTGTCTCCTCCAAAACTCATGTTGAAATTTAATCCCCAAAGCAATTGTATTGAGAGGTGGGATCTTTAGAAGGAAATTCAATCATGAGGACAGGGTCCCCATTAATGGAATTAGTGGCCTTATAGGTGGGCTAGAGGAAACTAAATAGGCCCTATTGTCCTTCTGCTTTCCATCATGTGAGGATGCAGCCATGAGTTCCCATCTTGGAAGCAGAGTCCAGGCCTTCACCAAACACCAAACCTGCCTGCCAGTACCTTGATTTAAAACTTCCTTGCTCCAGAACTATGAGAAATAAAATTTTGTTCTCTATAAATTACCCAATCCCAGGTATTTTGCTATAGCAGCATGAATGAAACACCCTAATAATATGGTTTCAGACATATAAAAATTTTGCATTATTCAAATGTATTACTGAGAAAAATTATTAATTTTCTCCTAGAAATTGATGTGCACTTTTCCAGGATAAAAGAATAGATTTTTTAATAACCAGGCAATAGTTGTGGAAGATTCTAACAATATTGTCAGAAGAAAGGTAATCATTCTTAGAATAACTTTAAACTGCAATATGGAAAACTTAAGCTGTTGAAAGTTTCTTAAGCAGGGGTCAAAAAACCAGGTTGTGGCCAATGTGACTTGATACTATTTGTGTAAACCAAGTATTGTTAGGTCACAGCAGTGCTCATTTGTTTAGGTCTTATCTATGTCTGTTTCCACACAATAGCACCAGAGTTTACAGAGTTGAGTAGTTGTGATAACAAACATATGGCTCTTTAGAATCAAATTTTATTTTTAATATTTGTGATCTTGTTCTTTTATTTTTTTGCGGTACTGGGGATTGAACCCAGGGGCGTTTTACCTCCGAGCTACACCCCCGGCCCTATTTTTTATACTTTATTTTGAAACCAGGTCTCATGAAGTTGCAGAGGGCCTCACAAAGTAGCTGAGGCTGGCCGTGAACCTGGATCCTCTGGTCTCTGCCTCCCAAGTACTGGGATTACAAGCATGCAACACCATACCCGGCTGTGATCTTGTTCTTTAGATTAAAAATTTGCCAGCCCCAGTTTAGGAGTTTCTCTAAGGAATCAGGATAGAATTAAGAATCTGAGGTAAGGGTAGAGCAGCTGTCATCATAAGAAGATTTTCGTAAGAACAGCAGAAGTTGGTTGCATTCAGCTTCCAGCAATAGAATATCACAAACTCTTTAGTGCAGCTGGGATTTCTTTCCCGTCATCCAGGGAAATCTCTGAATTTATTGACTTTATACTCCTATCAACCAAAATTTTAAGCATATGTCCTCAAAGCATTTTTCTTAACAATTCTCAAAATGTTTATAAATAATCTATATTTATTAATATTAAAAGCACATTTACAGAAATTATTATAGTTAGATATAGAATATCCCCTGAAGAGATCATAAATTGATTTTTGGAGTTGATATAGTTAAGACATGATGGTCATATTCTCATCAATAGATAAATCTATTGTGCATTTAATAAATCCACAGTGTGGTAACCTAGGGTGGTGGGGTGTGTCTGGAAAAGGTAAGTCCTGGGGTGGGGGTGGCCTTAGAGATTGATTGTTCTCATGTTTTTGAATCCCCTTGCTTGCTTGTTTGTTTGCTTTCTCTCTCTGCTTCCATCCTCTCTGATATGAGGAGCAGAACCCATGTGTTCTCTCTCCCTCTGCATCCTGCCGCCATGCCCTGAGATCCATCCATCCCAGCCTCACATGGACTGAACCCGGACTCTCCAAGAAATTGTGAGCAAATAAACCTTTCTTCCTCTAAGTTGTGTGGTGAGGTCTTTTGAATCATAGCTGTGAGAATGTTGACCTAGACAGAAATTAAAATTTTTAAAGAATGAAACAGAATACAAATGGAAGTAAAAATCTAACATTTTTGTCCCACAGTAAGAAAGCTCCTGGTATTCTCACACTCCACACTGGAATGCACTGAGCTAGGGTTAGGACTTTCAGGCAGAGTGCTAGCCATGGAAGGAAACATTCAGAGATAGGGCTTTAATTTCTGTTTCTCTAGATTTTTAGTCTAACTTGGGATAGAATATGTAATCACGTAGATTGGCTTCATGATTTGGGTATCCATTAGAGGAGGGGAGGGAGGATGGATGGGTAGGCCAAACAGTGATTGACAAGTCTGGTGGTTTATATGTCTTTTGTCTTAAGATTACTATTTAAAGAAAAGATCTTTTTTTTTTCATTTATTGGTGCATTGTAATTATACATTTTGATATATGTCAGGGTATTAACATCATACATGCACACATTGCTCATTTAGCCCTCCCTTCAATCCCACCCTATTCCCTCCCCCTTCCCTCTCTTTCATGCTCCGGATAGTGATTGAGTCTTATAGGTTTGTGTATGTACATCATGTGCTATAGTTAAAGAAAAGATCTTAACAAAACTATTTTGTACCTTTCAGACAGTCAGTTTACAATTATTCACTTATCACACACTATTATCAAAATTATCAATGAGCCGGGCGTGGTGGCACATGCTTGTAATCCCAGTACTTTGGGATGCGGAGACCGGAGGATCTGGGTTCACAGCCAGCCTCAGCTCTCTCGCTCTCTCTCCCTCTCTCTGTCTCTCTCTCTCTATTTAGTGAGGCCCTCCGCAACTTCGTGAGACCCGGTTTCAAAATAAAGTATAAAAAATAGGGCCGGGGGCATAGTGCAGAGGTAGAACGCCCCTGCGTTCAATCCCCGGTACTGCAAAAAAAAAAATTATCAATGAAAAAAATTTAAGAATGTCTTTTCATGAGTTTTGCATAGGTATCTCAGTATTAATTATGATCAGACAAATTTATTCACTATAAAGAGAGAAACAGAATTATAGAAGGCAGATACCACTAACAGTTTAAGAAAGGCAGCACTTTAACAGTTGTAGCTCTTTATAATTATAAACTGTAAATTTATGTCTATTGAGCGTTAAGTTATAGATCTTATGTCTTTATGTGTTTTATTTTAAAATATATATGTATATATATATTTATAGGCATACATTGTACACATTTTGTTTAAACTTTAATTTCTTACATGACTTTTTGTTTAAATTATAAATCACCATGGTTAATACAAGATAAAAAAGATTCAAATAAAATTTTGAATTGTCTCCCTTTTATGAAAATAAGTTTGAAAAATATTGATGCCTGAATTCTATAAAAACTATCCTTAATAATTATTAAACAATTGTTTGGTATAATTTATTTTTTTTTGCAGTACCTGGGATTGAACGCAGGGGCGTTCTACCTCTGAGCTACACCCCCGGCCCTATTTGTTATACTTTATTTTGAAACCGGGTCTCATGAAATTGTGGAGGGCCTCACTAAGTAGAGAGAGAGAGAGAGACAGACAGGGAGAGAGAGAGAGAGAAAACTGAGGCTGGCCGCGAACCTGGATCCTCCGGTCTCCGCCTCCCAAAGTACTGGGATTACAAGCGTGCGCCACCACGCCCGGCCTTGGTATAATTTTTATGAATGTTTCAATTGTTATGTCATTTTAATTAATAAGATAAGCACTTTTGTACTGTTAACAATATTTTGCCCACATTATCTAAATAGTTGATTTTACTCTAGTTATAATCTTCAATTTATCTCTGCTTCAACAATGTTTTTCTCACCAGTTTCACTTCTACAACTATTATGTTAGTGAAGTTTATGAAATGTTGCAGAAAATAACTTATCTTCTGCAAGAGTTTTTCAGAAACATGATTTCATTCACATCCCCAAATTTCAAATGTGGTAGAGAAAATAGAGGCCGAGGTAAGAACGATATTTATTCATGTGATTAATAGTGTCTCTAGCCAAAGTAAAAGAATATTCATAGCCCTTTTTACTTTATCACCTGCAGGATTCAATATGTCTATTATAGAAAAAAAGTTGTAAGCCATTTGTTGTAGACCATCAAGGGCTAAGTTTCTGAGGTTTATCAGACTGTCTAAGCAGCACACACAGTGAGCTGTAGAGAAGAGAATTCTTGCACGCAGGATTATCTCCAATATCTCCCGATATCAGAAATGAGCCCAGAGCCGGGCATGGTGGCGCATGCTTGCAATCCCAGTAGTTTGGGAGGCAGAGACCAGAGGATCTGGGTTCGCGGCCAGCCTCAGCTTTCTCTCTCTCTCTCTCTCTCTCTCTCTCTCTCTCTCTCTCTACTTAGTGAGGCCCTCCACAACTTCATGAGCTCTGGTTTCAAAATGAAGTATAAAAAATAGGGCGGGGGGTGTAGCACAGAGGTAGAACACCCCTGGGTTCAATCCCCGGTACTGCAAAAAAAAAAAAAAAAGAAAGAAAGAAATGAGCCCAGGTGGACATTCCTTTTTTGTATTGTTGTTTGTCCTTGGTATATGCTGAGAACTGTACTTTGCTCTAGTTAATAAGTTATTTCTGTGCATTCCTGAGTTTATCATTAACAGATGCTTTGTTTAAACTTTTCAATAAAAGAGGCTTCTGTAAGGAAACTTGCAGAAGTAGTAGAGAAGAAGTAGAGAAGAAATGGAGAAGAATCTCTCTCTGCTCTTCTCCCCAGCTGCCCCTAAATAAACTAGATTTCATTTGTGACTCTGAGTCATTCATGTGAGGACACTAATAAGCCTACAGCATCGATGACGAAAAGTGGCTGATACAGCCATTTTGAGACTGCTGTTGGCAGCATCATAATGAAAACTTTGGTCCCACCATTATAATAAGCAATTATTACTTTCCCAAAAAACCAAAATGATAGATTAGTCTCTCAAGAAGAATTTGGATTCAGTTAGTATTATATATGTGAAATGTTCTCACAGGGAAATTTAATGTTTATGAAATGCTACACATAGTACAATTTGGAAGTTTTTATTACCTATGTTAGCATGTATTTTGTGTTGAACATAAATACAAATATAATATACATGTTTTATTTTCAGAATCACACTATGAAAAATATATTGGTTTATGATCCCCATTTGCTTTTCTCACTTTAAAAACTTTCATCAAAATATTGTAAAAGACTTAAAATATCTTATAATATCTCTCCAAATTTTGAAAGTATTTCTGCCTAGGTAACATAATTTGTAATACATTTATTGATGCATTGTAATTATACATCATCGTGAAATGAAAAATAATACAAACATACATGCATACAGCACTTGATGTATTTTCCTCCTGATCACTCCTGGCTCCTTCTCTTCCCTCCCTAGACACATTAGTGAGATTGGTTGTGACACTTTCATCTATAGACATAACATTATTTGAACTGTTTCTTTCCTCAATCCTCCTTTTTCCCCTCTCTATCTCCCTCCCCCAATCCCTTTGCACTATTCTACTGGTCTTTCTCTTCACTTATCTGAAATTCCTTTTGTTTCCTATTTTCTATCTAGCTTCCACATATGAGATAAAACATATGACCTTTGATTTTCTGAGACTGGCTGATCTCACTTAGCATAATATTCTCTAGGTCCATCTATTTTCCTGCAAATAACATAATTTTGTTCTTCTTTATTGTTGAATAAATTGCATTCCAATCAAGATTGCTATATCCAGCAAAACTAATTTCAAATTGATGGAGATGTAAGTCTTCCAAAATAAGCAGAAACTAAAATAATTCATAAATACTAAGCTAGCACTAGAGAAAACACAGAAAAACATACAAAAAAGAGATAAAAATAAACTCTAGAGCCAGAGAAGAGACCTATTTCATTAGAAGAGGAACTAAATAATGAAAACAAACTATATAAAATAGAAGATATAATTCAAATGACATAAAATAACAACTATCTATCTATAATAAGAATTAATATAAATGATCTCAATTCCCCAATTAAAAGACATGGTCTGTCCAAGTGGATTAAAAATCAAAACCCAACTATATGCTGCTTACAGGAAGCTCATCTAATAGGAAAAGATATTCAGAGGCTAAACATGAAAGGATAGAAAAAGATATTCCATGTAAATGGAGACCAAGAGCAAGCAGGGGTAACTACTCTCATATCTTTCAAAGCAGATTTTTTTTTTAAGCCAAACTTATCAAAAGAGACAAAGAGCATCACTTCTTACTAATAAAGGGAACAATTGAACAAGGAAATATAATAGTAAACATTTATGCCCCACATGTTAGTGTATCCACTTACATAAAAAGGAACACTACTTGATATTAAGACTCAGACCCCGATACAATAGTACTAGGAAACTTAAACATACTTCTCTCAATATTACATAGGTCATTCAGACAAAAGACTCTTCATATCTAAATAATTCTATAAATCAAACAGACCTAACAAGCATTTACAGAATATTTCATCTAATACCAGCTGAATTTACATTCATATCAGCTACTCATGGAATGTTCTCTAAAATAGACCATATTTTAGGCCACAAAGCATATATTAGCACATTGAAAAAAAATCAACACAATTCCTTGTATCTTTTAAGATCATAACAGGCTGAAAGTAGAAATCAACAGCAAGAAGATACAGAGAAATTACATATTCATGGAGATTGAACTTTTGAATGAGGACTAAATCCTAGGAGAAATATTTTTATGTTAACAGTATTGGAAGTCAGAAATTTGACAAAGATTTTACCCTCTAAATAAAGGTATTGGTAGGCTCTGGAAAAGGATTTTTTTGACCTTTTTAATTTCTAGAGACTGCCAGCATTCTCTGTTCCCTTCCTCTATCTTAAAATCCAGTATAGCTTAATCTCTTGTTGCCGTGTGTGTGTGTGTGTGTGTGTGTGTGTGTGTGTGTGTGCTACTGGGGATTGAAACCAGGGACATTCTACCTCTGAGCTGTACCATCAGCCCTTTTTATTTTGAAACAGGATCTCACTGAGTTACAGAGGGCCTCGTGAGTTTCTGAATCTGGCAGTGAACCTGTGATCCTCCTGTCTCAGTCACCCAAGTACTGGGATTACAGGAATGGGTCATCACGCCTGGCTTGACTTTTCTTGCTGTGGTCATGTGCTTTTCTGACTACATCCAAGAAGGTTTCTCTGCTTTTGAGGATGCATGTGAGTGGGGCCACCAAGACAATTCAAGATAATCCCTCCATCTTCAAGTGTTTAATATCAATTATATATACAAAGTCTCTTTTGCCATATAAAGTACTATATTCATGGTTTCAAGAATGAGGATGCTGACACCTCAGTGGAGGGACATTATTTTTTCAACTACACATAAATTAAAAATATTATAGTTTCATATGCTCAATTTGAAAATGTTTTATGTTAAGTGCTAGTATCTGAAAAAAAATGAAGTATTGATTGATCTACAGATATTAATAGCTTTTTGGGATTTTTGATTGTTGTTGCTCTTTTTATGGTATGTGTGTATGTGTGGTGTGTGTGTGTGTGTGTGTGTGTGTGTGTGCGCGTGTGTGTGTGTGTTTATTCCCTGAAAGTAGAATTGGAATTTGACAAAGATTTATACCTAATATATAAATTAAACAAAAATTAATTTCCTATAATTGTTAAAAATCTCACACTTGCTGCTACCAACTTGAGATTACACTTGGAGAATAAATAAATCATCTAAATTAATTCTTTACCTCTTAAATTATTTTCATTTTTATATCAACCAATTCATTTAATGCAATTTCTTTTCAACATTAATGATCATAAACACGAAAGCTTTATTTGGTTTTATAAATGAAGCAAAACAAATATAAATAACTTATTGTGTTTGAAAGTATTTTCTTTTCTTAATTGAAAACAAATGGAATCCAAGATAAATTAAAGGAATGTTTAATCTTTCTTCTCAACACAAAGGTTATTAGTTGGTACAAGTGTGAAGATATTTATAGACAGAAGAAACAAGCAATTGATTTCTTTATCTTTGGAAAAGTCTAAGCTTAACAATTTGAAGTGTCAATAAAAATACAGAATTGCATTTTAAACAGTTCAGAATATTTTTAAGTGAATTTCTCAGTGTGCTTATAACTATGTAACTATACTTTAGTAAAGAGTGAGCGTTTGCTTGTGAAGGGCTCTTTCTCTGACATTTTTCTGAGGGTTTTTCTAAGAACATAATGTGAGTTCCTATTTAAATGGCAAAAATAGTAAATGGGTTTTAGCAAACCCTTGTCATGGACAATATGTTCATGTAGTTTTTCTAAGAACCACCTTTTTCCTATGACAAATTTCAAAGGTCATTATCTCAGGTTTTCAGGATCATGATTTCATTTTCCTACAATTGAATAATTGATTTCTTGAATACAATTTTGGCAGATGATTAAAACCTAACCCAGATCCAAGTTACTCACTTAAATATGTCACTCATTGTCCCCTCCCCATGAAGACTGTGCTAGCTAGCTCTTTTATTCCTTCTCCTGATGATTGCATATAGTTTTTAAGAACTTGAAAACATCAGGGAGAGATAAGTGATCCTTTGCTGTAGTGGTCCATGCTAGCATCCAATTCACCCTTCAGTATCACTGTCAGACTCAACCAGAGGACTCAGGTGAGATGTTCTGAATTCGTCTGAGGTCCATCACTCCCTGCTACTGCCTGCCTCAAGACTACTATCTTTTTTGCAATCTGGTGGGAGGGTTCCTCCTTGCAGAATCTTGAATGGGTGTGAATGAGAGCGTGTTTCCCCTCTTCTCAGATCCTCACATCTATGTATCCTGTTACATGCTGGAGTTTGTATTCTTTCAACAGTTTTAGGTCTAATTTAAGCAGCCTTCAGAGATCTAGGCATGGCTGGGGGATGTGTAGCCACTGATTGTTGGGTGCAATAATTTAACTTAAAAACTAGTAAACTAATTAAGTAATAAGCAAATAAAAAACAAAAATTTGGGAGTAGGTAGATATAATTCATGCGTAAACAAAACATTTACATGGCTTTATTGAATTAAATTGAAAATATAGTCAATTATATTACTACTTATTGATTATCTTATTTCTAAAAGTACCCATGTCAGGAAAACTCTTCAGAAACCAGTAATGGAGAGACTTTATGTTATTACAATGAGCTGCTGTGATACCTCTGGTTAGAATTGTCCTGCTTAAAAACAGGACCCAATGAATTCTTGATTTTCCTTTTTACCATTCTTACTTCTATATCTCAGTTTCTAAAGTAGTACCTAAAATTTATTAGGTGTCACTAAAGACTATTTGTATACATCCTTTCACTGATAAACTATGACTGCATGAACAAATAAATAAGAAGGAAATAATGTATACTGTTCTGTATATTTAGTGATGGTTAAACAAGAAAAACATAGAGACAAATGAGAATTTTGGAATAGAGAACTAAATAAAAACCATAAAATTTTCTAGAATTTTAAAGAATAAGGCGGGGAATCGCAAGCTCCTTTTTAGAGTAGGTGTGACTTAAGTTGTATTGTCAAAGAATCAGGAAAGTAAAATGTCTCAAAAGTAAAAATGTCTCAAAATTCTGCAAAGAGCAGGAGTTTAAAACTCATGTAAACCTGATGCAGTGGTCCACGCTTGTAATCCCAGTGCTTGGGAGACTGAGACAGCCAGATTGCATGTTTGTGGCCAGCCTCAGCAACTTAGTGAGACTCTGTTTCCAAATTAAAAAATAAAATAGTGCCAGGGGTGTTCAAACTCTAGTACCAAAATATAAAAAACAAAAAAATAAAAATAAAAAAAATCTCAGGCAATTTGCAGTTACTTTGAGGAAATTTTTCTATTGAAGGTGCTTTCATTTTGTTTTGTTTATCTCATTCATTGAGCAATCTACCCATCTTCAGAGAGAAAGTGAGATTTTTGCCAGCGTCCTAGAAGTACTTTGCACTGGCTTGACTTTCGCTAGGGTATTGGTTTTAGTTTTGGGCATCTCATTTGGACAAACTTGAAGCACATGAAAAAAAAAAAGTGAGAAAGAAGAGGAAAGGTTGGCAAACAATGAAATATTATAAAGTTGCAGGAGGTTGAAAAGAAGCTTAATGGGGATTTGATAGCTGTTTCCAAATATTTGAAAGGCTGTCATGCAGAAAAAGGATTATTAGAGTTGTTCCATGCAATGCGACAGAACACATATTTGGGTATTTCAGGAGGGCAGATCTTAGCTAAACAGAAAGTGAGGCTTTTTAACGATTAGAGATATAGGCATGCCATCAAACATCTTGATTTCATAGTACGTAATCATAGTAATTTAACCATAAAATCTGTATATTTATGGAAATTACTTTTAAAATTTGTTATTATGAATCTGCTATGCTTTTAATAACTAAATACATGCTTGCTATTTTAATGAAGGAGATTTTTAGAATGGAATCTTTTGGATTTTTTGCCTATTTCCCTCTATTCTGATTTTTCACATTTAATTAAAATGAAATTTTATATCGTGCAAATATTTTCATGAAACAAATTATTCTCTTGCTTCATACCATGTGTTAGTGTGAAAATAAAAAGCTGTGAGCACGCCCCCTGGAGAGAGCATGGTTACTAGCTGATCAGGTGAGGGGAGGAAATAGCAACCTATGGGAGAGGAACCTATGGTCTGTAGGGCAGAGCTTTGGAGCCATGCTTTTCTGTCTCTCAGTATGTCCAGAGTGTATCAGTGCTTAATCAAATATAAAATCAGCTTTATATAAATTGCACATGGGGCCGGGCGTGATGGCACACGCTTGTAATCCCAGTACTTTGGGAGGTGGAGACCAGAGGATCCGGGTTCGCGGCCAGCCTCACCTCTCTCTCTCTCTCTCTCTCTCTCTCTCTCTCTCTCCCTGTCTCTCTCTCTCTCTCTCTCTCTCTACTTAGTGAGGCCCTCCGCAACTTCGTGAGACCCGGTTTCAAAATAAAGTATAAAAAACAGGACCGGGGGCGTAGCGCGGAGGTAGAACGCCCCTGCGTTCAATCCCCGGTACCGCAAAAAAAATAAATAAATAAAAATCATGATGTTATGAAAATAAAGTATATGAGATTCACTACACCTATTCAATATTTACAACTATATTACACAATGTCTATGTGTTCTATTCTGTGCTGAACATGTAAAATGATTGTGTTGGAATGATCTGTGACTATGATTTTTGTCTGCTTATTCCTGTGTCAGATTTTTACCTTACAAATTTCATCATATACAGCTGTTTATATGTTTTGTATCCTCTTGTTTTAAGGACTTATCAAATTGTAACAATATAAAATTCCATGCCTTTATGTAATAATCAATTTTAAACATGATACAGTATGCTGAAGACTAAGAACACAAGGCATAATACCAAATTAATATATTAGAAACATAAAAATAAACTAACTGTGGTAATTATACCAAATGCTCCTCCATCATTCATTCTGGTGAGCTTAATATTATAACTGAATCATATAACAAATAAAAATAATCACATGGAAGAACTACACTTCTTGTAGATGCTCTGAATGAATTTATAAGCTCTGTGAAGTACAGGAACAGTGGTTCTTGTTTATCCTTATTAATCTAACATTTTGAGGCACGGGGGATATTTTATAAATGATAAATTGGTTCCCCATTTATAAGTACAATATTTCCACCATAGTAGTATCTAAGATCCCTTATAGCCCTAATTCTAGCTATTTATTAGAGATAATTTTTAAAATGCATCTCTGTAGAGAGGTTTGAAATAAGCTGGCCAGTCTCCGGGGATTCTTACAATGTGTTGGTTTCATCTCGAGGGGGAGAGAGCAGGATATGATAGAAAGCAGCCTGAAGGATGAAGGCGGGAGCTGCTCACCAGGAGCTCAGAAACCCACACCAGTTTCTCTCAGAGTACTGGATGTAAAACTCAATTCTGTCCTCATCAAGATGAAATGATTCCATTAAAATGCCTGTGTGAGTCACATATGACAAGTTCTACAAAATTTTTGGTTCCTTTACTTGATTGTGAGAATGGAGAAAGTGGTGAATATCATTTGGATCTGTTTACATTCTGCAGCAACCTATTAATTTATTGATGGAAGAGTAAGTTTACAAAGAGTTCGTTTCTAAGGTCAATCCCTTCAATGGTTCTCCTTTGTTATAAAAGAGCAGGGTATTAAGAATTCACGTTAAAAATAGACCTAGGGGATGTGGTTAAAATAGCATTGCCAAAGAAGTGTTTCAAATAAAACCTGTCAAAGAAGATTGAATATTTCCAGAAATGCATTATCTTTTGGGGTACAATAATTTTCATTGTACAGGAATAAAAGATGGAATTATGTCAATTTTTCAACCCCTTACTATTTGTTCTGTTGGAGCAGAAAGGTTTTTCTAGCCTCTGGACATGCCACCTATTAAAACCACACTCAGCTGATGACTCTCAATTCTTATGTTTTCACAGTTTCTTATTCTCTGAAAGTTAGAAATGGAGGCCCAGGGCAAGGGGAGGGGGAGAATGTGGAACTGAAATAGGGTTTGTAGGAGTCAAAAGCCCTATGGGATTTGGCCAACTGTACGTGTGTGTATATATAGGATTTTGCCTGTTCTGTAAGCCTTTCAATAAAACTAACAGGATATAGAGATACACAGATTCCATAAAGTCTTTGAGGCTGAGTCTGTCCAAAGAAATAAAATTAAAATATTCTACTGTGATATTTTATGCCTCCAGTGACCTAGCTTTATGACAAAATAAAAGTCAGAGAAAAATATGTAAAGCTAAATATAATTGGCACACCTGGGTGGAAAAATGTCTATAAATGGCATCACTGCCTTAACCGTAGCAACATGAGCAGAAGTACTATAATCATGTTCTGTGGTAATATGGAACCATATGTGGTGAAATAAAATACAGGACAAATATACAAATACATCTGCTGTTACAGATTTTTCAGCCTTTTAACACTCGTAGATGTCTGTTTGGGGTCTGAATCTGACTATATCCTACTGTTTTATGTATTTTTCTGTAATTTTGTGAGATTAACAGAGCCAACTTACAGATTTCTGCTAAATGTTAATTCTTTTCTCAACTTTTAGAGTGTTGGGGCTATAGCACTCTTTTTCTGAATGAGCAACCCTCAAAAACAAACTGCTTTGGCACCACCTCAGATACTTAATGTCTCATAACGTGATTCTGATTAAAGCCTAACAATTAGCCTGGCATAGAAATCAATACATCATATTTCCATATCCAAAGACCACCATACCTTGACAACCAGGAACCTGGCAAAACAGTCATGGGTTTGGTGACTATCAAGGTCCTTCGTTGCCTACACACACACACACACACACACACACACACACACACACACACACTCACACACACGCAAAGGGTCTTCTATGTGCAGAATACAATTTTGAAAATTCAGTCAGGTAAAAACAATTGTTTTTCATCTACAGTACAGATGGATCACAATAATTACCATTCTAAATTTGAAGTTAGCTGAACTGTAAATGTGTATTAATCGTTGGTTGATGCCTACAGGTTTGGTGGTGACATATTTTATCTTAAACTTTCATAGGGATGGAAATATATACCATATATTAATTCCATAAATGATTTTGGAATGTATCAGCATTGATAAAAGAGGAAATATATGTTCTTTTTACTTGAGCGAAAATTATGAGTGAAAATGAATTTAATATCTGGCCCAAAATTTGTTAAAAATGGCATTTTGGGGAGAAAATGTGTCTTTTACATAAAAGCATTTATATATATAATCTTGTGCTATTATTATTTTTCTCCACTCAAACCGTACCCACACAATTAAATGTTTGGAAATAGAGAGATGTCTATAACTGGGAGCTATTTTTTCAGATGTCCAAAATGAAGAAAGTAAAATATGTTTATTTTAATACTTATGTATGCAAATATATATGTCAGGACTTGAAATTTCATAAACCTGGGGAATTAATGATAAAATGAAATTTTAAATATGGCACATAGTAGTCCCTAGTACCTGCAAAATAATATGTTCCAAGACTACCAGTAGATGCTAAAACCATAGATATGTCCCAAAATCTAGATTTTACTTGAAAGAAGTGCTTTAAGGCTCTCTTTGGCATATCTGCATTGACAGCCCAACTGTTTTTGAGCTTTGCGGCCATTATCGAATGAAATGAGAGTTACTTGATCACAAGCTCCGTGGTGTCATAAGAGTCAATCTGATAACCAAGAAGACTGCTAAGTGACTAATGGGCAGTTAGCGCATACAGTATGGACACCCAGGACAAAGGACTGACTCACATCCAGGGCAAGAATAGCAGGAGAATGTGAGATTCGAAACCACACTATTTAAATGGCATGCAATTTAAAACTTGAGACTTTGATTTCTAGAGTTTTCCATTTAACATTTTTGGACTATGGATGACTACAGATAAAGCATGGAAAACAAAACCACGGTGGAGGGGGTTGCTGTACCAAAAAAGAAAAGTTGTTGGCATTCCTTTTGAGATCTCTGTACAACTATCTTACTCTCCATATCCTCTAACTGAATTACCTATTAAATGAAAAGTGATGAAAATACTGTTGATACTCATTATTTAGGGATTCTACATTTGCTAACGTGATTATTAGCCAAAATTTATTTGTAAGCCCCCCCCCAAAAAATACCCACAGAACTTTCTCAGCTACTCACAGTCCAGTGCAGTTTGTAGTGCCCAATGCACTTATTCCCAGAGGGGTAAGAAAGGTGACACTCGGCCTTCTTGTCTCAGTTCTCAAACTATAAATGAGTGTCCTTTTTATGATCTTATTTATGCCCTAATTTTTGCATTTTTTGTGCTTTTTATTGGTGATTTTGCTGCT
>PVJS01000135.1:106044-168176 GCA_004027185.1 Glis glis | reverse complement strand
AGAGAGAGAGAGAGAGAGAGAGAGAGAGAGAGAGAGAGAGAGAAAGAGAGAGAGAGGGAGAGAGAGGGAGAAAGAGAGATAGAGAGAGAGCTGAGGCTGGCTGCGAACCCGGATCCTCCCGTCTCCGCCTCCCAAAGTACTGGGATTACAAGCGTGCGCCACCACGCCCGGCTCTGAGCTTGCTTTTAAAACGACCCACGATGAGGACCGTGAACCTTCCTATGAGATTAATCTACATTAGTCCTACATGAGCCTACACGCCCCATGTCCAAACACCTCCGGGAGGCGCCACCACCTCTCAACACTGCTGCATTGGGCACCAAATTTCAACACGACTTTGAGAGAGAACATACCATAACAAAAATCTACCTTCCTTCTTCCTTCTTACCACCAAGCCCTGTTTCTTCTCGGAGAAGTGTTTTGAGCTGAGCATATTTGCAAATGGCGAGCAACAACAAAAGACAGATCAGTTCGTGAGTCTTCATGTGAGTGCGAAGCTGTTCTTGGACTTTCCAGTCTATTCTATGGCTTAGCAGGCTGTGCAGACACCCATCCGCAAAAGTTTTCATGAGACAATCTATAGTAGACTGTATTGTCTGGTCGGATGAATTCTACCTTCCACACCTGTTTTTCTGATTCATCATTTTTCTGGTGATTGCTTTACTATTTCTTTTGCGTAGGAACTTGAGTATCAGCGTGTTGGTCTTCTTATTGGGGGAACCTACCATTTTATTCAAATCCATCCCAACATTTTTAGCCTCCCACTTCTCCACTGCTAACCATGGAACTCATTTCCTAGGGCTTTTAGAACCAAGTACCACTTAGTTGGTACCAACTGGGTGGTTAAAACAACAGAAGTTTATTCATTTGTAGTTCTGGAGCTCAGAGGTCTTCAGTCGAGGTGTCGGGAGGGCCACGTTCTCTCTGAGGACTCCGTAAAAGGATCGTCCTCACTTCCTTTTAGACTCTGGTGGCTGCTGTTAATGCTTCACGTTCTCTGACCCATACCTCCATCACTCCAATTACTACCTGTGGTCACATGATGTGCTCCCTGTAAGTATGACTGTTGGATCTTCACAGGGTCTTCTAAAGATACCAGCCATGGGGTTTGGGGCCTAATCCAGTATGACCTTCTCTTAACCAATTACATCTGTCAAGTCCATACTTAGAAAAGATCACATTCTGACGGTCTGGGGAGATGTGAATTGGAGGGTGGAGGGGCATGATGCAGCCCAGTGTGGTACTGTCTTTATAACTATGAGAACATGGGTGAAGAATTAGCTAGGGCCAGGCAGACAGGTCCCAGAGGTGATAAATGTTGTCGTGGGCAAGTCTTTCCCATAGTTTTGTGCCACTTGGAGCCATCTGCCTAGCGTTCTGGGTCCTTTCATGCAGAGAGGTTCTACAGCCGATAGCATGCTCTCTCAGCTTCTCTGTCCCTCGTTCTGCTCTTATAAATCTCTATCCCCAGCTAAGATGTAGCTATGCAGTCCTACTGCCTCTGTTCTCTTGGAAGCCACCTGGAGCCACCTTTTACCCAGTTGAAACCCTTCAGAGGGTAACGCGCTTTCCCTGCACCACTTACACATTTAAAAAAGATATGCATGGGGAGACCACTGAAGTACATTTTCCAGAACTTCTTGGACCAGGTTACCTTTGGATATCTACCGAGAAGTCACAACTTGGTGGCCCGCAGGCCAAAATAAGGCAGCAGCACTGTAAAAAATAAAAATGAGCTGGGCGTGGTGGCACACGCTTGTAATCCAGTACTTTGGGAGGCGGAGACCGGAGGATCCGGATTCGCGGCCAGCCTCAGCTCGCTCGTGCTCTCTCTCTCTCTCTCCCTGTCTCTCTCTCTCTCTTTCTACCTAGTGAGGCCCTCTGCAACTTTGTGAGACCCAGTTTCAAAATAAAGTATAAAAAAATAGGGCCGGGGGTGTAGCGCGGAGGTAGAACACCCCTGGGTTCAATCCCCGGTACCGCAAAATAAATAAATAAATAAATAAAAATGATTTGGCTGCCCGTAGGTGAGATTTATGTGCCCTGCTCACCTAGTCATTATGACTTCCTGCCACGTGTGTGTGTGTGTGTGTGTGTGTGTGTGTGTGTGTGTGAGACACTGGGGCTTGAAACCAGGGTATTCAACCTCCCAGCTACACCCCCAATCTTTTTAATTTTTTTTTTGAAACAGGGTCTCACTAGGTTGCTGAGAGTCTCACTAAATTGCTGAGACCAGTCTGGAACCTGTGATCCTTCTGTGTCAGCCTCCCAAGTACTAGGATTACGGGTGTGTGCCGCCACGCCCAACACTTCTTGTCACTTTGTACCCACTGTGTATCTTGCTTCCCACAGGCACGTGCTCACCGTTGGAGACATTTGAGTCAGCAGCCCCACTTAGAGACTCAGTGTGAATTATACCCAGCTTTGTCCTTTCTTGACTTTCTTGACTATGATTTTATAATACTTAGATACATCTGTTGACATAATTTGCTTTTTGGGGGGATGAGGAGTATAGCACTATTTTTTTATTCATTGATTTAAAAGAACTCTTTTTACCTACTCAGGCTATTAAGTTGTTGTACACACTATAAAATGTTGCCCCTTGTTCAACATTTGCCACTCAATTACTTCCAAACTGCAAAAGATATGGAGTTTCATTTAATTGTCAATTTTCTTTTATGGCTGTTGCTTTTAGAACCGTGATAATAAAGATGAAAATATTGCCTCATTGAAATTGGGACTGAAAATCCATTGGTTATGGATTGATTTTAAGAAAATTATAAGAGCTCAATATATTTAAATTATTTTGTGCATTTAAAAAATTTTTTTGCAGTCCCATAAATGGAGCACTTTATAAACATTGTGTCTTTAAAACCATGTTTCATTATTGCAAATATAGATTTGCATATTTTAGAAAATTATATAACAAAAATCAGAATATGAAAACATTATAGTCTACTACACATAGAATGCCCCCTTAACATTGTGGTACATGTCTTTTTGGATTCTTTATTATTTTTGTACCAAAATGATTTCATATTGAACATAGTGCTTTGTAACTTTTTTCTGAATATTCTTCATCTTTCCATCCCAGTCATTTTTCCTCTCCTTTAATGGCTAGGCCATATTCAGATTCCCCTAACTGTCCTCAAAAGTCACGTTGGCTGGTTTTTCTTTTCCAAATGATATCCAGCCCAGGACTACATGTGGTATTTGCTTATGTTCCTGAGTGTCTCAGTCAACATCCTCCCTGATATAATCCAAGACAACTGACCACACAACGTAGAGGAAGGAAGATTTATTTGCTTATAGTTTTCTTGGAGATTCTGGGTTCAGTCCATGTGAGACCTGGGTCTGTGGAGCTCAGGGCATGGCAGACAGAGGGAGAGAGCAAAGCTCTGCTCTCAAATCATGGAGGCTCAAAGCACAGAGAGCCAACAAGCAAGAAGATTCAAAGACAAAAACATAATCCCTAAGGCAACCCCACAGGGACCCACCTTGTCCAGCCACACCCCACCTGCGTAGGTTACGACCCAGTAAACCCATTACAGTGGATTTATGCACTGATGAGATTATGAACCTCATGGCTTAATTACATTAACTCTGAACATTAATACATGGGATCTTCAGAGGACATTATATATCTAACCATAACACTAAGTCTCTTCCAAATAGCACTGGTTATGTTTAAGAGACTGGCCAACGGTCCTGCGGTATGTCCCTTCTTCTGTGACTTCAAGCCTCCTCATTGGTATCATTTATTTTGGTTCTTCGTCCATGCATATCCAGTAAACTGGAGCCATATCTAAAGGCTCATGTACTCTAGGCAAACATTTTGATGTGAAATATGATAATTCAGAGGTCAGGTGAGTTTCATCTTGAATTCCATCAAACGGTACATATTCTCTGGTTGTCCCACAATTTGCGATGATAAGACGGAAGAAGTTACTAAGACCAACCACTGAACTTAAGTAGTAAGTCTGACCTATTTATGGTACGACTACGTTTTCCCTGTGTGACAATGTTGTGCTGTTTACTGTTCAAAAATCCAGTTCTCCACCAGGGATTCACTTGTCTTAACACTGATGCATAATTCTTTTCTGATTCGATAATTTCACTAGGCTTTATAAAATGTTATGTTTTAATGCCTTCAGTCCTCCTACATCCATTAGCAACCATTCTATAGAATCTTTGCTTGTTAATCAGGGTTATTCAGTTTTTCCGAGCTATATTTCTAGTGTAAGGGCAGGATTAATGCTTTCTTCCTTCTCACTAACAATCATCGAAGCAAGCTGGGGTAATATAATAGCTATCTCAAAATAATCACCAATGACTTTTCTGTAAGATTTCTTTAGTATCTTTATGATCTATAAACTTTTATGAATTCAGCATATTTGAATTCACTACAATATAGTTTTAATCATGTCATCAATATAGTTCTATTATTTAGGCAGTTATATATTTATTTGTTTTTCAATATACATGAGGTATTAGTTGATAAGAATACAGAGGACTCCAGCTATCAAACAAGATGAGTTCCAAAAGATTACTCTTATTCTATTTGCTCAGAAGTTCCAAGTATAAATATAAAGATAAACACTACTGTCAACCATTAATGGTAGGTAGAATGGATGAGATTTTGTTCTTTAGTCTCTGTGATATAAAAGCTTAAATGCTTAAAATTCTTGAAAGAGATACTTGCCTACAAAAATAAATACAATTGGATTTAGTAAAAAAATATCACAGTCTATGGGTAAAAAAATACTAAATATAATTGTATGAAATTATTACCTCTTCATGGAAGAGGGTTCAAGACATGAGGGTCATTTTTAACTTTTAAATATTTTATTTAATCAGTTTTTTTGTGTGACTATAACCAAAATACTTGACAAGAACAACATAGAGGAGGAAAGGTTTATTTGGCTCATGATTTCAGAGGTCCAGTCCATGGTTGGCTGGCTGCAAGGCAGAGGTAGCATGGTGGTAAGGCTCAGCAAAGGAAAGCTGCTCAGGGTAGCCAGAAACAGAGAGCAGGTGAAGAGGAAGGAACCAGGGATGGATATATATTCCCCAAGACCACACCCCCAGTGATCTACCTCCTCCAATCACACCCTACATACCTACAGTTACTATCCAGTAAATCCATTCAAATTATTAATTCATCAATGGGTTTATCCACCGATGAGGTTAGAACCCTGATTCAATTATTTCACCTCTGAACATTTCTGCATTGACAAACACATGAGATTTTCTGAGGGATAGTCTATATACAAACCACAACACTAATTATGGAAGATTTCAATCATGTAGAAAAGGAGACAGAAGAGTATAATGATCGCAATGTGTCTGATCAGTTAGACTCAAATTATCAATATATGACCACACCTGTTTCATCTATATTCTTGTACACTTCTCCCTGGCCCCTGCATAATTTGAATGCATCATCAATATTTTATTTATTTGTTTACTTATTATATTTTTTTGTTTGCATGGTACTGGGGTTTGAACCCAGGGACGTTCTGCCTCTGAGCTATGCACCGAGCCCTATTTTATTTTTTATTTTGAAACAGGGTCTCCCTAAGTAGTGGAGGGCCTTGCTAAGTTGCTGAGGCTGGCTATGAACTTGAGATCCTCCCATCTCAGCCTCCCAAGTACTGGAATTACAGGTGTGAGCCACTGTATTTGGCTCAGTATTTTAAATATAAGCATTTCAATATATGTCTCTAAAAGATAAGAAATTTTAAAAAGCATAATTATAATATCACTATTACCCTAAAATATGACCACTAAATCTGCACTATATCAAATATATTGCAGTGTTCATATTTCTTCATTTTTCTTAACAATATTTTTAAAGTTAAGTTTGTTTAAGTCTTGGTTCAAGTAAGATCCAAATATTTCATTTGGTCAATAGATCTCATGACCAATGATTCTCCTTCCAAGTCTTTCTTTTTTCTTGCAAATTTGTGTTAAAGGAACCAGGTTATTTGTTCCAGAGAATTTCTTATTTCCTGGATTTTCCCAATTCAGTCACTGTGAAATTTCCCATACTTTCACTTTATTCAAGAGAGCCTTGTATTTTCTGAAAATTAGATCCAGAGGAATGAATCCAACCTGGATCCAAGTGGTTGTTGTTAGTTTTTGTTTGTTTGTTTGTTTGTTTGTTTGTTTGTTTGTTTTTTCAAGAATCCTTCTTAAGTAATGTTTTATACTTTTATCAGGAGATGTATAAAGTTTAGTTGGACTCTCTTTTGGTAAAATTAGGAGTCTTAATGGTCGTCATCCAGCACCTTTAATTCATGACTAGTCACAAAGTTATTCATTCATTAGGTAGACAGTTCCTAGAAAGATCAGTTTCCTCACCAATTATTTAACTACGCAGTATTGTAAATCATACACAAAAGGTATGATATATGCTCATTATATACTTTCATTTATAAATTTTCAGAATAATAGGATGTACTCATAAATCATTCTAAAGGTGATTAATTTATTTGGTGCCACTATGCACCCATGACTTTAAGTACATTCGGCACACTTCAATCCATTATTGTTATTATATTTTTAATGATCAAATTGTTCCATCTTGGGCTAGTGGGAGCCTCTACAAGTTAATTTCCAAATATTTTTGACATGACCAGAGGAGCCTGGTGGCTTCCTTTCTTCCTGGCATCAAAAGATGCCCCAGCTTGTACATTTCCTTCTTCAGACCCAGAATCAGACGTTTTTCCAATGGTTCCTTCTAATGGGAAATGGTAGAAACCATAATGTGGGCTTTAAGAACCAACAGACTGTTATATTGATAATTGGTTTTGGGCTCATGTGGATGAAACCCCTAATGTGCAATTCATTTTGAAAGCTGTCACCGCAAAGAATGAGTTATTTTGGTTGTATCCTTTTGGAATGTCCAGATAGATGATATAATCTCTATGTAAACATTAATCTTGATTTCTCCTATAAAATACGTATCTCACTTTTTAAATTTTCATACCACAATATGTTGAAAAGAATTCTTAGAACAATGGTAAAAAGCAATGATAAGAGTTGTTATTATACTTTTGTTTTTAATATTGGGGGGACTATAGCTATGCATGACCACAAAGGTTAACATTTGAATTATTTTTAAATAAGTCTTTTTATATTTAATTTACCAAGACTTTTTTTGTGGCACTGGGGCTTAAACCCAGGGGCATTCTACTCCGAGCTACACCCCCAGCCCTATTTTTTTATCTTGAAACAGGGTTTTACTAGGTTGATGAAAATCTCATTATTTGCTGAGAAAACCTCAAACCTATGATCCTCCTGTTTCAGCCTCCAAGTATTGGGATTACAAATGTGCACCACCATGCCTGGCTTACCAAGACTTTTTAAAAAACAATTTAAGGTTGTATATTTAGTTGTGCCAAAGATATTTTCAATACTTTACAAGATTTTAACTGTTTCAACTTTGACCTAAGGTACAATGAGAAATACAAAAAGATTCCTTGATTCCTTCCTCCCTCCCTCCCTTCCTTCCTTCCTTCCTTCCTTCCTTCCTTCCTTCCTTCCTTCCTTTTTTCTTTCTTGTGTACTGGGTATTTTATTTCTGTGCTACATTCCTAGCCCCTTTTAACTTTTTTATTTTGAACCAGGGTCTTGCTAAGTAGGCTGACCTTGAACCTGTGATCTTCCTGTCTCAGCCTCCCAAATACTGGGATTACAAGTGTGTACCACCACACCCGCTTACACCATCCTTTTTAGTCCAGTTCTATTATTCTTGTATTTCAGATCTGTTCTTTCAACTGCTAGGTATTATGCTGTATTTATAGATTTTTGTCTGTGTCATTTCTATATTATAAAACTTACTGAGGTTTTCTCTGTAGCCTAGTATATTAATTATTTTTATAAACATTTGATGAATTTTAAAAAATGTATCTCTAGTTTATTGTTTTGGACTATGTGCAGAGTGTGAAAGTCACAGCCAACACACTTAAAGAAGGGCAGGTAGGATGGGTGGGGGCCACAGAGCATGGACTGGGCAAGGGCCTGGGAATTGGTTCCTGACTCAGGACTGGAAGGGAGAGAGTGTTGTTTTCTCACAATATCCAACATTGCCTGTGCCTTGCCTAGGTCCTGTCCTCACAGAAGACAAGAGGTGGCAGGGGTCCCCCTGGGTGAGTGGTAGGGGTCTAGCCTGATGGGCACGGGTTCTGAGCTAGAAAGGAAAGTCAGGAGGGAGAGGGGTTCTGTCTGATATCATACAGGAGATAGTTTCTACATGCCTGCCTGGCAGCTCCATCCCCACCCCATCTACTGCCTGCGCCCCCAGGGTATCCACCTGTCCAAACCGTACCCCTGCAGGTGGTAGTGGCGGAGGGAGGATGTACTTACTGCTGTAAACAGAGGAGGAGCAGGGGAGGAAGGGGCAGTGCTACCCCTTCACGTATCTGCCCCTCCATGTTCCACTTCTGGAGAACTCTGGGGGTGCCCCCATGCTCCCACTTGCTTTCTTTGGGGAGTGTTGTCTCTCTTGGGTGATAAAGGCAGAGGGTACCAGGAGTCATGGAAAAGTACCAAGGGGCAGGGAGTCCTGAGCATTGCTCTTTATGGTCCCCAAGTTTGGTACCCACGTTACCAGAGCCACGAGACCTCCTGGGACTCATGGCTGCCCTTGTGCCTGGTACCCTACGGTGCTCCACCTGAAGATAGGGATACACAGGTGTGCAGTTCCAACCCTACTTCCAGCCACGGCAGGAGGGGTCTGGACCCCACTGCTGGGCTTCCCTTGGGGAAGCCAGAGGTTCCCTGTTCCTTCTCAGTCAACCCCATCTCTCTGCAACAAGGAAGGGGACAGAGGCAGGAGGCCATGGTGAAGGTGGCCAGGTGTTCACGCTTGGGGGCTCGTTCCACTGACTGTCTTCTTGAGATTCTCCCTCAGTGTCTTCCAGCACATCGTTCTTCACACTGGGGTCCATGGTGAACTGGGGCGAGTGGGGACCAGCTCCTCCCCGGAGTGTGAGGTGAAGGGGAAGCAGACCGTGCAGGCTGTGCTGAGTGTGGAGATGTAGTAGCACCAGTGGCCGCCATGGAACTGGTTATCCAGTGAGAAGACCTATAGCTCTGGGACCTCTCGAGAACTTGATGGGGCTGCGGGGGCAAGCGGTGGGCCATGTTCCCAGCCCAAAAACCTTGTCTGGTTTTGCAGGTGTTATATCTGCTCCAGATAACCAGGTATATGCAGCACATACCTGTTCGATGGATTTTTGAAAAGTATAGCATCCTCTTGGGCATAAAGTTTGATACATAAACATGTTTGGTAAAATAATTTTGTGAATTATATTACTTAAATTATTTATGTCATTCCATATTTTTAGTCTAACGATATAATTTGTTGTAATGAGTATAGCTGTGCTTTTGTTGGTTATAAGTAATAATATTTTTATTTATGTATTTCAATTCTAGGTCACTATGTAGGTTCATATTTGTGATATGTTTGTTGTAGAATATTTCTTTCTTTTCAATTTTTAAATTTAGTTTTGTCATGAATTCTGTTATTTCTGATGTTGGTTGTTTGGTCAACCTAGTTTTCTCTTCTTTCTTTTTTCCTTCCTTCCTTCCTTCCTTCCTTCCTTCCTTCCTTCCTCCCTTCCTTCCTTCCTTCCTTCCTACCTATCTATCATTCTACTCTCTCTCCCTTTCTTTCTTCCTTTTCCTCCCGCTGTCTTTTAAACTTTATACCATGATATTTGCAACATCAACAGAGTCCTTCTCACCATTTCTTCTTTCTTACTTTTCCCTGTACCTTTTGAAGTTAAAATGTAATCAATATTTTTCATCTACTACATGAATCTTTGATTCCAATGTGAGTGTTTAATCTACCTACATTTAGCGGCGTGAATGCTATCCTTTTCTTCTGTTAGCATTGTGCTTGGGGTCTTTTATGTTCCCTTTTGTTACGTTGCTCATTTTCTTTCCCAGGCGTTTCTTTTCCCTAGTGTAGTGTTTTGCAAAGGAACTTCTGCAAATGAATACAGTCGATGCTAATGGATGCTTTAGGGGGGACAATAAATAACATGTTCTATGATCTAACAAAACAGGGAAACATTTGGGGATTGTTTGGGGGAGAATTACAATAAATGGGAAAAGAGTACAATTCTTAAGAATTTCAGCAATAAAATAATCTGTTTAATCACATTTAATCATAGCTCATGATCTTATTTGAATGCAGACACATTTTTTTACAGTACATAGAGTGTCATCCTACAGAATAGTGGTTGTAGGATTCTGGCGTGGGAAATGCATTCCAAGTGATTGGGAACACACACCTCCTACTTTATTGTATTACGATTCATCTTTAAACATTCTATCAGTATAGCAGGCTTATTTTCTCAACGGCTCTCTTCCTTCGTGTACCCCTTTGCCTGGACTCTTCCACAGATAACTTGGATTTACTGCTGCTCATGATCTGGTATCATGGTGCAATTCTACCACCCTCAGAGTTTGCCAGCTGAGACATTTTATGACCAAATGATTAAATTGAGCTATTGGAAGAGACATTCATGGTGACAGCTAGAGCTTGGCCTCGGGTGCTTGTTCAAATTGCCGTGGGCAGGAAAGGGGTGTCTAATGGCTGAGAGAACCAGAGACAATCTGAAGTCCACATGGAGATGTGCAGAAGCTCACCACTGAAGACATGGAGACTGGCTTTGAAGGGAGCAGCATCATTCCATTAAGCTGCCACTTTTGTTCCAAGGACTTCAAAGAACTTCAAAGGCTCCATGACAAAAGTATTTTATTAGAGCCCGAAGTAGCACATGGGGCTTTGAAATGACCATTAATTTTCAAAGAAGGAGAATACAATAAAACTTGCAGGATGGTCTGTGAGGCGAAACTCCTTAAGGTCAGCATAAGGAGACCAGGGCTCTGGTGACAGCTCGGCTTCCACTCAGCTTGTCCTCCTCAAAGCCACACTCGGCCTCTCCGCTTCAGTCCCTGCAGCTGCAGAACAAGAGCCGAGAAGTATCAGGTCGTCCAATGATCCTTATCTCCTGTGACCCCGGAAAGTCTACACATCTATGCATGTGAGTTTTTGAAGCATCGTGATTACAAACAGTGTCACATTGAACACCCCGGTCCGTGTCTCCACGGTGTGTTTGAGAGTTTCCCTAGGGGACTGTTACTTGCCCATCTCCCTCTGGAGGGTTGTGAAATAAATGTAGTGAACCATTACCAGTCATTTTGCAAAAGAATGACAGACCAGGATAAAACATATGGGAGTGCCATCTATAGTTTAGGGCATGGCTGTTTCATGAAATGATGGTTTATTTAAAAACGTGTATGTATCTGTGTGCTAGGTTGTCCTGTGAAAGGCACTTCCTACTGGGGATGGTTCGAAAACCCTTTGAAATGCACCCCACGGGTAGTAATTATCTAGAGATAGATTTCGTGATTCTTATGCTGTCTTCATACTTAAATTCATTCGGCCTGGCACGTTTTCCTCCACAGCTGGTGGTATCAAACTTAGACTCTTTTCAGCTACATCTGAAAGTCCCAATCTTTACTAACACTTAATTTTTTTAAGATATGCTATATATTTTTTTTTTTTGCGGTACTAGGGATTGAACCCAGGGGCGTTCTACCTCCAAGCTACACCTCCGGCCCTATTTTTTATTCTTTATTTTGAAACAGGGTCTCACTAAGTTGCGGAGGGCCTCACCAAGTAGCCGAGGCTGGCCGAGAACCTGGATCCTCTGATCTCAGCCTCCCAAGTACTGGGATTACAAGCGTGCACCACCACACCCGGCTAAGACATGCTACTTTTTCAAGCCAAAGGGTCTGAAAAAATGTGTCATTTTGATTTTTTAATTTTCTTCTTTTCTCTTTCTTTTCTTATACTTTTATTGGTGCATTGTAATCATGCCTCATAGTGCAGTTCAAAGGGACACAGTCATACACACACACAGCGCTTGGTACGTTTCCCCCTCTTGCATCCCATCCCGCTGCCCCCTCTCCCCTCCCCAGACACGTTGGTGAGACTGCACAAATGTCAGCTCCAGATGGGTCAAAGTCCTAGAAATTAGGGCAGAAACTTGGCAATTACTAGAAGAAAACATAGGGCCAACTTTCCAACATATAGGCACAGATGGAGACTTCCTCAACAAGACCCCTAAAGCTCAGGGAAAGAAACCCAAGAGTCAACGCAGGGAACACCATCAAATTTAAAAGCTTCTGTGCAGCAAAGGATGAAATCAAAAGTCTGAACAGAGAGAATCTACAGAACGGGAGAAAACCTTTGGCAGGCACTCCTCCGACTTCTTGTTTTCTTGATTACTGCTGTGGTTGAGTGACTTTGAGGCTCAATTGGTCACTTGAAGTTCCTCCTCATCGATGTATTTGTTCATAGCTTTTGCCCACTTTGGCACATTTTGTTCTTAGTGACTTATAGATGTTTGAAAAATATTTTCTGGATATTCCATGATTTATACCCACTGCTAATATCTCTTTCAAGTTGGTGGCATTAAGAAATGCAAAACTTTAGCTGGGCGTGGTGGTGCACACCTGTAATTTCAGTACTTGGGAGGCTGAAAAAAGAGGATTGCAGGCTTGAGGACAGTCTCGGCAATGTAGCGAGACTCTCAGCAACCTAGCGAGACCCTGTTTCAAAATAAAAAAAATAAAAAAGGCTGGGGGTGTAGGTTGGAGGTAGAATGCCCCTGGGTTCAATCCCCAGTATCAAAACAACAACAACGAAAGGAAAAAAAAGAAAGGCAAACAAGGCAAACTTTTGTGGTGTCTCGCAGTTCAGAAACTTTCAAATTCAGCATGGTCAAATTTGCCCATCTTTTGTTTATAAGCTGAACTTTCTGAGTCTTATTTAAGAAACCCGTCAGAAGAGGAAAGATGGCAGAATAGAAGTGTCCTTTGTAGGACGCTGGGAGAGAGATGAGCCAGGGCAACAAGAGAGAAACTACATTCCAAGGAGAGAAAGGAGGAAAAACTCTCAGAACGAATAAAGAAGTGATGGGAAATCTAAACGGCATAGGGAATCAGAGAAGGACCACAGAGAGCAGCACACAGCAAACCTAACTGCTGGGGTCGCCGGCAAGGGCAGGGGAAACAGACGTTACAAGCATCGGAAGATGCTGAAGGGTATAATCAACCCTGATAGCAACACAGACCCACAGTCCTAACTGCAGGAGAAATCTGCACTCCATACAAACTTGAAATCTAGTTCTGGGATGTGGTCTGAGCTTGATTCCTCCTGTATAGAAAGCTGTCTTTAGAGAAGAAACTCGGTCCATGGCTCAGCAAACTCTCAGATTGCTACAGCCAGGAGCCATCAGGAGAGGGGTCCTAGAGTTAGGGACTAACCAGCTCTAAGGAGCATAAAACTGGAGCAATTACAAGTCAGGGTCCCTGTGGACACCCCACTACACTGACCACGTGGAAGTCAGACACACAAGACAGTCATGGCTGGTGGGGGAGGGGGCTTGTGGACATGAACTTTCCAGTGGTTTGAGAAGTGGGGAGGGCAGGCTGGGATGGAGAGCAGAGAGCGCAGCAGTCAGTAAACCAACTGCATGCGAGGGCATGAGAGGACATTAAGCAAAGTAAGTCAGACACAGAAAGACGAGGATTGCAGCAGCATGGCAGTGTACTCCTGTCATCCCAGTTCTTGGGAGGCTGAAACAGGAGGATGGCAGATTTGAGGCCAGCCTCAGCAACTTAGTGAGATCCTTAGCAGCCTAGTGAGATCCTGTTTTAACATCAACAATAAATAGGACTGGGGGTGTAGCTTGGAGGTAGAATGCTCTGGGTTCAATTCCCAGTACCAAAAAATAAATAAAAGTAAAAAAGGGACAAGGATTGTATATTTTCTTTCAAATGTAGAAACCAAAAAATATAAGATGACTTGAAAGTAGAAGAGGAACTATTAGAGAAGGAGAAGAGATGGGGGGCAGAAAAGATGGTAGGGAGGGTAGATATGATTAAAGCACAATATTGAAATGTCCCAGTGAAACCCATTAATTTGTGCAATTAATATGGGTTAATATTTATGATTTAGAAAAAGAAATCCTTCCCAATTTCAAATTCATAAAAACGTGCTTCTGTATATATTCTGCTAAAAGTTTTAATGTTTTGCTTTTCAGATGTATGCTCTTCCGTCTGCAGAGGACTTTGGGCACTGTGGGAGGCAGGGATCAGCTATTTTCAACATCAATAATGACTTTTCTCAATCTCGTTTATTGACTAATTCATTCTTGACTTGACTGTAAAGTGGCCTTTCTCATACACCAAGTTCCCAGATATACGTAGCTCTGTTGGTTTTACGAGAGATGGATGGATGTCTTACAAGTTTGAACCTATCTGCCGTTAGACACTCCCTGTAGCTCCTCAAAATAGTTTAGGAAAAATTGTCTTACAGGGTTGCCTTTATGAGTATATGAAGTGTTTAAATGAGCAAGAAACAAGACACATGGGTTTTAAGCATTAAATGAGTGCTAAACTATAACAGTGTCAGTACTTTGTTTTGAATTACTGATAAAGATATAAATATGAGTGCTATCCTTGAAGGATAAGCAAGCCTTTCAAGAAAGTTGTTGTCTGGTACAGTATTTTTCAACCTCAGGACCCAGCACCACTTTTTTTTTGATAATTTTGAAATCACCCCTATTACTACCCTGCATTCCATTTTATTTCCACAGCTAATAGAACCCACCTGCTTATATAACAAAAAAATCAATAAGAAATCTTCTTGTAATATAAATGAAAAATAAAAGTGATGCATAAAAAACAATATGCATTTCAATACGTAAATACCCAGGCCTGCCTTCACTCTAATAAAGTGTTAGTTAAATGTCCACCCTCTAGAACCACCTTGAATGTCCCAGCTGCTGTTGTGGGCTTCTATTATTTGATTGCTATTTTTGTTGATTCAATTATCACAAAAAGCATGGCTGCTACTGTCTAGAACAATGACTACATTTTGGACAAAACACATTACAGTCTACCCTTGGCTAACAGAGTAGTTGCATCTCTTGAAAACTCAACCTGTATGAAAGTGTGGAAATTTCCGTCTAATGTGAAGTTAGATCCTAGGCGGAGAGGCACCTACGCCGGGTTCATCTCTGCGAACCTCAGGTTTAGCATCCAAAGTTAAGAGAGATGAGAGACATTTCTTTGGGTGGGCCTTTCTCTTGTGTCACAGGGCATCCGATTTCCCTGGGTCTCACTCGCTAAATGCCAGCAGCATTCCCCAAGTCATTATGACAAAAAAAAAAAAAAAACCATACCTCCTCCTGGCCAGCCATTTCCCAAAATGTCACCCCAGGGGATTGCACCACCTCTATTGGACAGCACTGAAGTAGACGTAAGACATCAGGAATCTAATCAGATGTGGACATGAGGTATCGTGAGTACAGCAATGTGTGTATGTGCAGGATAGGTGGGGGTTAAGAGAGATGTGGCCCATGTCACCAGGGCGGGGAGGACACACAATAGGAACTGAGGCAAGATTGAGATGTAGACTTTATTTAACAACAACAACAAAAAAAATAGGTGGAAATCATTTCTCATTTCTCTGTAAAGAAAGCCTCCTTCCTTGGTGTCAGAATAATTTTGGTGCAAGTCACAAATGAAGAAAATTAGACTCACAGAAATGTCCTTAAGGACAGATTCAGTATCTCTCTCTTCTCAGAATTCAGAACTTTTGTCGTTGTTGTTTTCTTAAGTAGGTTAAAAATGCAGGCAGGAAAGATCCATCAATTTTTTAAATGTGAGGAAACAGGTATCTTTTTCTTTTCTTTCTTTCTGTTAAACTCATCTGCTGAGAAATCCCTGAATCTCTTTCATCGCAAAACTGGAAACTTCACCTCTATCTCTTGGGGGTCTGCTTTGCCTACATCTCTCCCCTTTGAACTGATATCTACAAAAGGACAGAGAAAAAGTGGGTTTAAATCTTTGAAGGACCCTACTCCTGATATGACCCTTTAAAGGTCATTTCCCCCCATACACTTCTTGTAGCATCAATAGGCAAGAGATAGAAGAGAAATAGATACAGAAGACTTTGCCAAAGTCTCATGCAGAACATCCTATTTATAGATTTAGTTTTATAACCAGGAAAGTTCACAGCGGGAATAGACCGCATCAAATAGTGTCCTTCTTTTCCACCAGAGATGTAACAGCAAACCAGTCTCATCTAACTGATCCCCTGAGAGATAGGCTTTACTGGGAGAAATTTTATCAATAAACAAGACGATTCTTGCCAGAATCTAGCTGTTCAAACATAATGTCTCCGATTATAATTCTATTCACTTACATTTTTTTTCCTGCCATTGTTTTATAGGAATGCTGGATTCCATTCAGCCTGGGGCCTTGATTAAGAATAGCTTGTCTTCAACACTGGCCCTGTGCCTAGTAATAATGATGGTTTGCTGAATGAATAAGTGAGTGATTGATTCCCAGAAATGGCATGAATGCGCAAGCTCTGTTAATTCCTTCTGCTGTTGTTATTCCAGCACACCATCTTATCCAGATCCCTAACCTTCATCATCCACTCCATAAGGGCGTTCTACTGAGGTCACAGCAAGAAGACCCGACACGAGGAAGATTTGGAAGAAGAAGGAGAAAGGGGAAGGGAAAGGTTAGGGAAGACAGGAATACAAATTTTTGAAAAAGAAATCTTTTGTCAATATTCAATTTTCATATGGCAAAGGTGATTTTGTTCATTCTAAATTAATCCTTTGCTTTTGTTTGTTGTCCTCAGTAATTATTTGATGAGAGGAAGGGAAATGGTTTTATTCAAACACTACTTGTGGAACTGTCAGTAATGTCATTTTTCTGTAAAGGCCCCACCTCTTAGTACTATCCCATTGACAACACGTGAATTTCGATGGGGACACAATCAAACCATAGCAAGGACAATAGTCTACTCAATTCCAAATATCTATGTATACAAATACGTGGAGGACACAGTATTTCAGGACTTTATTATACAAGCAAAGGATTTGATGATAGTAACTAATGCAAAATGGCAGGCAGAATTGTACAAGGTTTTACTATATCTTTATGTACAATGAACTCTGAGAAATATGCCCTGGTGTTATGGTTTGTATACAGAATGTCCCTTGTAAAAATCTCATGTATTGGCAATGTAAAAATGTTCAGAGGTGAAATAATTGAATCAGGGCTCTAATCTCATCAGTAGGTAACTTCACGGAAGGATTAATAATTTGAAAGGATTTACTGAGTGGTAACTTGGGCAGGTGGGGCTTGGTTGGAGGAGGTAGGCCACTGGGAGGCAGGGGGGGTTGCCTTGGGATCTATAACTGTCTCTCTTTCTCTACTTCCAGTCTCCACTGAGTTGAGCTCAGCTTTTCTCCACCACATTGTGCTGCCATGATGTCTGCCTTAGTCAGCCAACTATGGACCATACCTCTGAAACTGTGAGCCAAATAAATGTTTCCCCCTCTATGTTGTTCATATCAGGTATTTTGGTTATGGCAACAGAAAAGCAGACTAAACCTGGGTCTACTTTTCTGTTGCCATAACAGAACCCAGGTTCAGAAATCAATTTCTGTTCTCACAAAGGAATTGGTGATAACCCATTACCAAGTGGCTAAGACATATGGCTTGTGGTGGTTTGGTCTTATTCTTGTTTTATTCCCTTCCTGTATTGATTGTGCTGGAATGCTGACTTTTGATAGAAGGCCCTTCTTGAAAATCTTTTAATTTTGCTTATAGGCTTACTAAAAATACAGGGTCTTTATTAATTAATTTCATTCAAAGTTTTTCATCAATAATACCCTTAGAAAATACCAGCTATAGCTTTTCAACTTTCTGTAATCTGAATGTTGCTTCTTTGTATTTGTGAACTCAACTCAGTAGCAAACAAAAAGGAGAAAGAATGAAAAGAAATGAAAAAATATTAAAACAGTCTGATTAAAAATTGGGTAAATGTCCTAAATAGATATTCTCAAAATATTTCAAATGGCCAAAAAAGAATGAAAAAATATCAAAACAACTGATTAAAAAGTGGGCAAATGTCCTAAGCAGATATTTTTCAAAATATTTCAAATGGTCAACAAGTATATGACAAAATGCTCAACATCAGTCATCATTTGGAAAATTGAAACCAAAATTGAAACCCAATTAGAATGGCCATTATTAAAAAATAATAAATACTGTCAATGATGAGGAGAAAGGGGAGCTCTCTCGTGAGCTGTTGGTGAGAATGTAAATTAGCATAGCTATTAGGGAAAATAGTGTGGAAGTTCCTCAAAACACTAGAAATAGACCTACTATATGACCCAGCAACCCCACTACTGTGTAAATATCCAAAGGAATGAAATCAGCTTGTCAAAGAGACATCTATAGTCACGTGTTTATCGCAGCATCCTTCACAACAGTCAAGAGATGGAATCAACCTATGTGTCCATCAAGAGATGAATAGACAAAGAAAATGTGATCGGTACACATGGAATGTCTTTCAGCCACAAAAAAGAAGTCCTGTCATTTGCAGTGAAATACACAGACCTGGAGGACGTTATGTTTCGTGAAATAAGTCAAACATAGAAAGACAAATAACACGTGTTCTCACTTATATGTGGAAGCTAAAGTTGACCTAAAAGAAGTAGAAAATAGAAGAGCTGTTACCAGAGCCTGGGGAGGGTTTGGGGGAAGGAAGGATGGAGACAGGATGGTGCATGGGTACGGGAGTGCAATTGGATGAGAGGAGTAACTTCTAATATTCTATAGCACAGGAGGGAAACTATGGTTGACAACATTTAATTGAACATTTCAAAGTTCCCAACACAAGGGAGTGATAAATGTTCAAGGTGATGAGCATGCCAGTTACCCACCGCTGATCATTACACATTGTATGCATGTATTGAAATGCCACACTGTACACCATAACTATGGATAATTCTTCTGTGCCAATTAAAATATATTAATAAAATAAGATAATTAAATATAAATTTTAAAAATTAGTTTTGTTTTGTTGATATTATTGGTTAGTCAGATTTTTGACAGGTAGAGAGAGAACAAATGCTTTTTAAATTATTTGATCTTTTGGATTTGAAAAAAAAAGGAAGCATAAATGGAATGCATTTTATCTTCATATTATCTGACATTTATGTTAATTATTACCTGACATTTTGAAATAGAGGATTTTGAGGGTCTTCTCAGCACTTCAATTTTTCAATAAATCAGTCATTGGCTTCTTCCCCTGGCTGGGGTTACAGCTCATTTTAAGAACTCTCCTTTAGGAAGCTAAATCCATCTCAGGGATCTTTGACTGCAACAAAAATACACCAAGCTTCTCTTAAAAGGGATCCATGGGATCGACTTGTTTGGATCCCATGTACGAGTGAGACCATGTGGTACTTGTCTTTCTGTGTCTGGTTTATTTTACTTAATGCCCTCCAGGTTCATCCCTGTTCTTATTAATGACAGGATTTTGTGGTTTTAATGACCAAATAGTATCCTATCAGGCATATATATATATATATATATATATATATATGATAGATAGATATAGATATAGATAGATATGTTTATATATATGACATTTTCTTTATCTTTTCATGTGCCGATGGACACTTGGGTTGATTTTCTATCTTCACCGTGGTGGGAGGGATAGGAAAATGGAGAAACACTGGTCCAAGGACAATCGTAACTAGACACCATGTATGCACTTCAGGAGCTCTGTCATGCGGCAAGGTGACTATAGTTAATGATGATGCATTGTATTTTTGAGAAATGTCAAGAGATTAGATATGTTGTATTCCTTTCTTTTTTTTTGTGATACCAGGAATTGAACTCAGAGGCATTCTACCTCCAAGCTACACCCCCAGACTGATTTTACTTCTTATTTGGAAACTGTGTCTCACTAGATTGCTGAGAGCCCCACTAAATTGCTGAGGCTGTCCTCAAACCTGCAATCCTCCTGTCTCAGCCTCCCAAGTACTAGGATTACAAGCATGCGCCACCACGCCTGGCTAGATATGTTGTATTCTCATCATCAAGAAATAAAAAAATAGTAGCTATGGCTGAGCATGGTGGCACACACCTGTAATTCTAGTACTTGGGAGGCTGAGACAGGAGGATTGCAGGTTTGAGATCAGCCTCAACAACTTAGTGAGACCCTGTTTTAAAATAAAAAATAAAGTAAAATAAAAAAGGCTGAGGGTGTAGCTCAGAGGTAGAATGCCCCTGGGTTTAATCCCCAGTACCACACCACACACACACACACACACACACACACACACACACACATAAACACACACACAAAGATAACTATGCAAGGTGAAATATTTGTTAATTAGCCAGATCTTACCATTCTACCTGGCGTATATACTTCAAAACATGTTGTACATGTTGAAAACATATGATGTTTTCTGTTGATTAAAAATTAATTAATTTTTTAAGAGGGGGATCTATTATAAAAACAATGCTCCAGGTGTGGGATGTACTGGGTCAAACCTCCTAAGCCTGAGCAGTCTGAGAGCAAACCAGAAAGATGCCCCTCCAGCTTCCCCACCACAAGCCTGGCCCGAGACATCATGTCTCTTCTCAGCTACTTCAGAAGCAGACATTCAAAAGTAATACCGGGCACAGTGGCACATGCCTGGAATCCCAGCACTTGGGAGGCTGAGGCAGGAGGATCCCTGATTTGAGACCAGTCTCAGCAACTTAGCAAGACCCTCAGCAACTTAGTGAGATCCTGTTTTAAAATTACAAAAAGAAAGGGAGTTGGGGTGTAGTTTGGAGATAGAATATCCCTGGATTCAATCCCCAGTGGTAAAACAAAAACAAGAAACAAACAAACAAAAACAACAGAAAGAAAGAAAGGAGAAGGAAGGAAGGAAAGAAAGAAAGAAGGAGAAAGGAAGGAAGGAAGGAAGGAAGGAAGGAAGGAAGGAAGGAAGGAAGGAAGGAAAGAAGGAAGGAAAGAGAGAGAGAAAGGGATTCACTCCAGGGGCATGATCTCATTAAATTCCATGATTGTGAACAATAGTAACGACCTCACCAGACTGTCAAGGGGACCAGAGGAGGTAGCTTGTCATCTCAGTAATTAACACATCTTTGAAGCAACACCAAACTTAAAAAAAAAAAAGAAAGAAAATGACAAGTGGAGACAGGATCCAGAAGGTCTGTTGAAACAATGGGAAAGAACTCCTCAAGGCTCCTCAACCGGCCATCGACATGCTTGCGCCATCGCTATCTGCATACCTGGACCACCTGGCAGGCTGCCTACAACACGAGGGCCTGCTGGGAAAATGAAAAAGATAAGCAGACCAACCAACCAGCTTGCAGGACCATCATCCATCTCAGCCGTAATTAAAACTGCACGTTTCAAGGGCAGATTTCGGGATGACAGTTTTGCAAAAGAAACACACAGGCAGACATAAAATAAAAATTAAAGAAACAACAACAACAAAAAAGCAACAACAAATGCTATGTGCACCCTCTTCAACAGTTCCAGGTTTGGAACTTGTTTCTAAAGAAATAGAGAAGGAGCCGGGTGTGGTGGTGCATGCATGTCATCCCAGTACTTGGGAGGCTGAGACTGGAGGATCCGGGTTCGCGGCCAGCCTCAGCTACTTAGTGAGGCCCTCCGCAACTTAGTGAGACCCTGTTTCAAAATAAAGAATAAAAAATAGGGCTGGGGGTGTAGCTCAGAGGTAGAATGCCCCTGGGTTCAATCCCCAGTACCACACACACACAAAAAAGAAATAGAGATGGGAGTAAATCTTCAGATGAACAATTGGCAATATAGATTGCTTAATAGGTGTTAAAAGTGGAAAGCAATAGAAATGACACTCAGAAGAGGTTAAACATAGAATGGCTAAATTCCATCTAGCTACCAAAAACAATGTTAGGGAGCTGGGAATCATATGTATACCTGTAATCCCAGTACTTGGGAGGCTGAGACAGGAGGAAGATCACAGGTTTGAGGCCAGCCTCAGCAACTTAGCGAGAACCTCAGCAACTTAGAAAAACCTTGTTTCAAAATAAAACATAAAACGGGGCTGAGGGTGTAGCTCAGAGGTAGAACGCCCCTGGGTTCAGTCCCCAGTAACACACACACACACACACACACACACACACACACACGATATTGGAGAAATATTTTCTTCACATAAACAGGTATTATGCACATTAACTGAAAAACAGGTAATAAATGGTATATTTAATGTGTTTCCATTCTTGCCTGAAAATATATGTATAGTTGCATATGCAGAGAGTCAAAAAAATATATGTATCTGTGAAGAGGCAATGCTTACAGTGTTGTTTTCTGGATGGTGGATTATACAGACTTTATTATGCTTTTTTCTTAGTTGTGTTTTCTTGTTTGTTCTACAAAGAATATGTAAAGATGTGAAAAGCTTAAATAACAAAGGGTGCAGTGAAACATCTTATAAGTGAACAAATCCTTTTGTAATGCAAATAACCCCATGCATGCCTGCGCGTGTGTGTGTGTGTGTGTGTGTGTGTGTGTGTGTGTGCGTGTGTTGCTGTGAACCAAACCCAGGGCTTTGTGGCAAGCAAGTGTATCACTGAGCCACCCCCCTAGCCCTGTGATGCAAATGATCTTAATAATCTTCACACAGGACATACCTGCTCCTTATGAGGTTTATTTGCAGATTGGAAAGAAGCACTTTCCATTGCTTCCAATAGAGGTTTTCACCACTCTTCAACCATGGAGAGTCCCATTTCTTCAAAGGGGATTTTGCATTTAAACTGGAAATTCTTTGGGTTGTAGCTCAGTGGTAGAGTGCTTTGCCTAGCATGCGGGAGGCCCTGGGTTCAATCCACACTCCTGCAGGAAAGATGATGATGATGATGATGATGATAGATAGATAGATAGATAGATAGACAGATAGATAGATAGACAGACAGATAGATGATAGATTAGATCCCCACTCCTGCAGGAAAGATAATGATGATGATGATGATGAAGATAATAGATAGATAGATAGATAGATAGATAGATAGATAGATAGATAGACAGATAGATGATAGATTAGATCCCCACTCCTGCAGGAAAGATGATAGATGATAGAGAGATAGATAGATTAGATAGATTAAATAGCTAGGTAGATAGATAAAAATAAATAGATAGATAGAAATTCTTCCCCAAATTACACAGTCTCTTCCTTTTATTCACGTATTGGGGAGATAGTTTGGAGTGTCAATCTCTCTATTCTGAGAATGAATTTGAGCTTCTATTTCAGTGCGCCCAGGGCGAAGTATGAACACTCTGCTGCCTGAGCTTGCTGAGCTCTGTAGAGGGGCACATGGTCCCCTAGCAGAGACCCCACCGGGCTCCCGGAGAGGATGCATATCTGACAGCTCTCCATTCTCCGCGCATCCGTTTCTGCCCCTGCCGGTTGTATTTCTTCTGAATACTCCCAGGTCCTGAAAATATTACACTGGGAAAAAAAATTCTTTATAGGTCAGTACTTCTATTTTTGACAGGTGAACTTCCATTGACCCCCACAGAATTCTGCTTCTTGTAAGCCTGGCTAAGGCAGCATTCTGCAAAGAAACAAATAAAGAGGATTGTTTCATTAACGCGGCTGAAAGAGGAGGTATCACACTCATGTCTGATGTGCTAATGGTTGCTGGTTTGGAGGTGTTAATTTTCAAACTCTAGCGTAGAAAATGTGTTTTTTCCCCCAGAGGCCCAGAATTAGCCTTTTTTTCCCTCCCCTTTTTGCTTGACCCTGATATTTGTTCACATTTGGACTTTAGCTTTGATAATAGATTAGACATATATACACTTAAAATCAGTACATGTTTGATAATTCCCTTCCACCTTTATCACCAAGCACATTTGCACAAGATAGGTTGGTGGAACTCAAAAATAGCATTGTGTCATTCATGGGAAAATGACAATGGGAGGAAGAGTTTTTATCATATGTCTAAAGACCTTTTCATTTTAGGGGAAATTTGGCTTTTATTTATAGTGCACGCTGATTTTCATTGCTAATATTCTTTCCTTAGGAAAAAAAAAAGAAAAACAATCGTTCATTTTTTTTCTTTGCTTTAATGCAAAAGAAAAAAAGGGGATATGTAAATACAGACCTTTAAAAGAATTCTTGGGCTCCTTGTGGAGTCTTTAATCACACCTTCTCAGCAGAAATCGCTCATGTATTACACCTCTGTTCACTAAGCATCTACTTTTCCAAAAGCAGCCAATTGGTTGAAGTCCTTTCCGTGAAAATGACTTCTATAAACGTGGGTATCATGCATCACTAGAGTCATTCTGACTTTAATTCTTTGGGAAAGATTCTAAGGAGTGGTATGGCTGGGTTGGGTCATATGGTAGTTCCATTCCTAGTCTTTTGAGGAACTTCCATACTGGTCTTCAAAGTGGTTTTACCATTCATTATAGCCACGTCACAGAACCAACCTAGGCGTCCATCGGCAGATGAATGGATAGAGAAAATGTGATATATACCCACAATGGAGGCTCGCTCCTCCATAAAGAAGAACAAGATTATGTCATGTGCAGGAAAATGGGTGGAACTAGAGAATATTGTGCTAAGTGAGATCAGCCAGTCTCAGAAAGCCCAAGGTGGCATGTTTTCTATCATATGCGGAAGCTAGAGAGAAAATAGGAAACAAAAGAGACATCAGATAGATGAGGAGAGAGACCAGTAGAAGAGTGGAAGGGGATTGGGAAGTGGGAGAAGGAAAAGGAGGCTTGATGAAGGAGAGTTCAAATAATGTTATGTCCACGTATAAGGTTTCACTACCAATCTCACTACCATGCACTGGGAGGGGGAAGAGGGAAGGGATGCAGAAGAAAATGTACCAAGTGATGTGTGTATGTATGAATGTATTACTGTGTGTGTGTGTGTGTGTGTGTGTGTGTGTGTGTTGATACTGGGGATTAAACACAGGAGTATTCTACCTCTGAGCTACACCTCCACTCCTATTTTATTTTATTTCACTTTTTATTTTGAAACAGGGTCTTGCTAAGTTTCTAATGGCCTTGCTAAGTTGCTGAGGCTGGCCTTGGATCTGTGATCCTCCTGTCTCAGCCTCGTAACTAACCTGGGATGAGAGGTGTGCACCACCATGCTCCGTTGAATGTATCACTTTGAATCTCTTTGAGACATCACTCTTTTTTTGTGTGTGTGTGGTACCGGGGATTGAACCCAGGGGCTTTTTACTTCTGAGCTACATTCCCAGCCCTATTTTTTATACTTTATTTTGAAACCAGGTCTTATGAAGTTGCGGAGGGCCTCACTAAGTAGCTGAGGCTGGCCGCGAACCCGGATCCTCTGGTCTCCGCCTCCCAAGTACTGGGATTACAAGCGTGCACCACCATGCCCGGCCGAGACATCACTCTTTATACATCTCTCTATATATCTTTATACATCACTTTGGAACTGTGATGTATAATTACAATGCACCAATAAAAAGTATTAAAAAATACTACTTCTATAATAAGGGAGAAGTTGTGGGCTAACAGTTGGAGGATAGTTAGTGGGCGTAGGAATTTCAGAGTGTCTCCTCTCAGAATGCAGAAGGAAAGATTTTTAACCAGTTAAATTAAGGAATAGTAACATTAGAAGGAATGCTGGTGGCCAAGCACAACTATCTCCTTTTTACATTTTGGAACTGAGAAATGAAGGAACCACGTATTCAGGGTCTCCCATGATGAATGATCGTCACGCCTGGAGCTTTCCCCCATTTCAGAATGTGACTCCCCACCTCTGCCTGCACCCCGTTGGCAGGGGCTGCTGGATAAGCTGCAGCTCATGGCCCAGTTTGTTTCGATTCCCTTCAGTGATCGCAGACTGGCTCTCACCATGTGCAGACAGACGCTCTTCTGTGTGCTGGGGTGGAGAAGGAGGCATGACCTTGTGGAAAGAGTTAGGCTTCCAAAGAGCCAGGCTTGGCAATCCACTTCCCAGACCTGGTACGGATTGATTGTTGGATCTAGGTCACGTGAAAACCTCAGCAAGCCCCAGTCCCTCATCTGGAACATGGGATGACCATTGCTAATGTTTGGACCGTAATTGTTCCCCAAAGGCCCATGTGTTAAAGGCTTGATCTCCAATGCAGAGCTGTGGGAAAGTGCTGGAGCCTTTAACACACCTAAGCCGGGTGTGGTGGTGCATGCTTGTCATCCCAGTACATGGAAAGCTGAGATAGGAGGATCTCAGGTTGGAGGCCAACCTCAGCAACTCAAGGAGACCCTGTTTCAAAATAAAATATATAAAGTTCTGGGGGTATAGCTTGGAGGTAGAATGCCCCTGGGCTCAACTTTCAGCATCACAACTGTGATAGTCAATCTAGGTTGTCAACTTGACCTGATCATGACACACCCAAGATCATGTGACTTTGGGTGTGTAACAGCAGATTAAACAGAAAGTCCTGCCTGAATGTAGGCAGCAGGATTCTGATAGGTGCAGGACTGAGATAAAAGAAGGAGAAGCCACGTAGAGCAATGCGCGACTCTTTCTGAAAAAAATGAATCTGCTCTCGCCTGAGATCGTAGGCCTCCGGCTCATAGAACTGGAACTTCGCTGTTTCTCTGAAGAGCTTCTTGATCTTCTGCTCTCATCTGAGATCTTCGGCCTCCAGCCCTTTGAACTGAAACTCCACCATCGTTTCTCAGAAGAGCTTCCTGATCTTCACATCTTGGACTGGACTGAATTAGTGGTTGCTCAGATCCTAAGACTCCAGCTCTTAGACCGCTCGACCAGCTACTGGTTCCTCTGACTCTCCACGTGCAGTCAGAACTTGGGACTACATTGCTTCAAACTGTAAGCCCATCTGATAAATCCCTTTTTCAAATATACTCATTCTGTGAATTCTGTTAGTCTAGTGAACCCTGTCCAATACAACAACCAAATCAAAACAAAAAGAAATAGAGCCTAGTGGGTGGTCTTTGATCACTTGGGGTGTGCCCTTGAAAAGGATTTGGGGAAACCACCTCTCCTTCATACTCTTACTCCCTGGCCATGAGGCGAGTGGTTTTGCTCCACCACAGTCCCTAAAAGCAATGGGAACAACTGATCATGGACTGGAATCTCTCAAACTCTGCGTCAAAGGTACCTTTTTGCTCCATAAGTTGATTATCTCAGGTATTTGTTACAGCAACGGGAGCGCGTTGAAGGATCGTGGCGAGCGTTAGAGTGGATATAAGCAAAATGTCTGGCTCTCGATAGTGCCTTAATAAAGAGTAGCTGTTACGATTATTAACTCCAATTCTAGATAAATAAACACAGTCCCTGCTCTGCTGGAGCTGGCAGCCAAGTGGGAAACACTTTGGGAAATGCAGCCCTAGAATGTTGGCAACTGTATTATTCATCTGCTCAACCGAAACTATATTGTGTTGTAGGTTCTTATCTCCTAAGAGTGAAAAGAAGAAAGAAGAGCCTGGGAATGGGGTAAATTAGACATAATATACCCACAATTTGTCTCCTTAGCCTGTAATCTGGCTGCCAGGAAAACTCACCTATAAAATATGAGACTTTTTTTTCCTTCTTAATTCATAAACAAACCTCAAAATGTCAGGGGATCAATTTGGAGCTTAGCAAGAATGCAGCTACTTCCTCAAATCTTTTGTGCTTGTGTGTACAGAAAAATGTCTTCCTGTTATGCAAACAATCTGTTGAAAAACTTACATTTTATTAATAGATGTTTCTTGCATGACATTTGGAACGCCGCCAGATTCTTTTTTTATGGCTTTGTCTACATATTGAATAAAAATGACTGGTAAGTAATTCAGAGTGTTTGAACTGGTCTTGGGTAAACACAGACTCCTGGCTATAGCATAAAACAAAGGTAAGTCATCTTTACATTTGTCAATATTTTGTCTTACTGTCTTAGTCCATTTCTGTTGCTATAATAAAACATTGGAGGCTGGGTACTTTATAAAGAAAAGAGGCTTATTTAGCTTATAGTTTGGGAGGATGGGAGTCTAAGAGCGGGTGCTCCGTTCAGTTTGGCTTCTGATGAGGACCTCCTGGGTGCATCGCAACATGGGAAAACTCTGTGTAGGAGAAATTGCATGATGAGACAGGAAGATATGGGAGGGGCAAGGCTCTTCCTTTTTCATAACAATCCATTGTCTTGGCAACTAATCCACTATTATCAGACCTGACCCACTCTGAGACCAGCATTAATTCTTTCCAAGGCAGAGTGGCCATGACCTAATCACCTTCCACTAGGCCCCACCTTTTAAAGGTCATACCTCCCAACGCCACTACACTGGGGCCCAACTTCCTCACATCAAACCACATCCAAAAAAGAGACCCTATTTTCCACTTCTGAGTCTAGGTATTAAAGAAATACCTAAAGGGGAACAAAATTGCTTGAATTGGAAAGAACTTGAGCCTATATTGGTTCTTCTTCTAGATTTCAAGGTCAGCTGATCAGAAACACAATTCTTATTAAAATTTCCTAATTACTAACTAGGAGTAGCCTGGTAGATTTCTTTTCCTCCTTCAAGCAAGAAGAAGGTTCTTGAACATAGGGAGACATCAAGGCTGTTGAGGTATATCTCTATATCTATATATCTATGTATATATTCATCCTAACTGTGTGTCTGTCCTCCTGGCCTATGGAAGTACATACATATTCCATTTTAATCAAATGTCTTGACTTAAAATACCAACTGCTCTGTAAGGTACAGAGGATTCAAAAGGAAAAGAAATGCTATTATTTGGAAGATGTTTAAAATCCTGTTGGGGAGACAAGTGTGACAGTGGTAGTATACACTTACCAAGAAAAAAAAATATCATTAGGATGTTGAATTATTTATATGTGTATGTAAATAATAAAATTTTGACTTGCCTTTCTGTAAGTTTATAGAATTTATGCATTTCAAGTCATTAAAGCTGGAAATGGCATGGAGACATTTGGGGCATGACTGATAATAAAATCGCTGTAAGTTATAAATAAGTAATCATGTGTATGTGTATGCGTTTATTCCCTACCTGTTAAGGTTTGGATGTAGACTGTCCCAGAGGAGAGCTCATGTATTGGCAATGGGAAAATGTTCAGAGGTGAAATGATTGAATCATGAAGGTTCTAGTCTCGTCTGTGGATAAACCCATTGATGGATTTGCTGGTAACATAGGCAGATAGGGTGTGGCTGGAGGAGGTATGTCACTGGGGGTGTGGCCTTGGGGACTATGTATGTCCCTTGCCCTCTCCCCTTACTATCTCTGCTTCCAGCCTCTGTGACATTAGAGCAGCCCCCCCCCCCCAGGCACCCTGCCACCACCACCGCCACCATTTATGCTCCAGAGACTGCCCTATGGACCAAAAGCTCTGAAACTGCGAGCAAACAAATCTTGCTTCCTCTAAGTTGTGGTCATCAGGTATTTTGGCTCACCGCAGTGGGAACGCTGACTGAAGTACTACCTCTGGTCAGTCCGAGGACCTTGAAGCAGCCATTCTTTCTCCCCAAGCAGAAAACACATCTAATGTCCAGATCAGCCCCAAATACGTCACTACAAGGAATCAGGACTCCTTGGAGAAATGATCTGACCCAGGGGTGGTGCATGAAAATACAAGATGAGCCTGGAATATTGTACCAGAAAGTAAGGAGGCGGTTGAAGAACCAGGGTCACATACTAAAAGGGCACAGCGGCTTGCTTGAAGGATCTCCCTGATCGAAGGAGGGACAATTTGAACACTGAAATATCGGATCTCTGTCCACTGAATAAAGCAAAAATCCACAATATGTACTGACAGCAATAGGTACATGAAGGGTAGAGAATGAGCTTCTTTCCTATAGTAGAATGCCAGCGAATACATGTAGAAGCAACGATGGACATTAAAAAGAAAAAAAAAGATCACTCTCTGGCAACTAGCATAGTGGTGGTGATTCATAGACTTCAGATTTTGACAATTGCCACAACCAAGTTTCTTTATCCTTTCTGATGAGATTTTGTAGCATGCATGACATTTGTTGGTTGTTTCTCATTATCTCTTCCAATCTGGAATAATTCCTTGGTCTTTCCCCCCTCAATCATGTCTCTGACTTTATCTTAGAGTTCCGGCCTTCCATTCTCTAGCTGATTTTCAGTCAGGGTTTGCCTGTGCTTCTGGGTGGTGAGACTCCCGTTGTGGTTTCTTGGCAGGAATCCAGAGAATAGAGCCTTGATTTTCTCCAGCGCCTCAACCAGGAGGAACATCCTGTCCATGCATGGATACTAGTAGTGACCTTAGCCTTGAATCTCTAATCATGGTGGTGTCTTCCAACTTTCTGCCCTCTAAATTTATTACTATTCCTCTTTGTACTTGCCTAGTATTTTGTGTGGTGCTATTTCTCTACTTGCCTTCCTGTCTGCCTCCCAAGTCCATGAGCTGTTCATTATCCTGAAGGTCTAGAGAGACATCGGAGGTCTCCTATAGGTATGTTGAAGTGACAATGTGGTAAGTTTTAGCGACTAGAGCTATAATCCTTTTGGACTTGAACATGGCCAAGTTACTTTTCAACTCTGTTCCTGGGTAGAAAATGACCTCATACGAAATTCAGTGGATGCGTGCCCATGAATGACTTTGAAGTGATCCTGTTGTCCTTCCAAGGGGAGGACTTGATGACATGGAGCCCAGCTTTAAGAAGGGTTTGTTTCTCTTTGCTGCCATTACTCTTCCTGTTTTTACCCACTGGTCAGATAGCCTCCGGCTACTGTCACTCATGGCTCCCAGGGACTGGCTCGTGTCACCAGAGATTGTTTTGGTTATCCTAATTCCTGACCTTTTGAATTGAGCTGAAGTTGTTTTCTTGCTCAACCTTGCAACAACCCGCAGCTGTTGGAAGAGGAGGGCTCACTGGGAAATGTTTGTTTTTCATTAACTCGTTTCTCTCTATTAGAGCCAACAGAAAAACAGAAGAGCAGAGGAGAAAAAGGGTCTCTGTTCAATTAGCCTAATTAGACTTCCCACTTCAGAACTGTCTGGCTCAAGTAAATTCACCACAGCAGACCCTGGGAACGCCATCCTTGCGCTGGTCCATTCTGTTTTTTTTTTTTTTTTTTTTTGTCAATGCCTGGTTGGTTCATCTATTCAATACTTGTTAAGTCTTAGGACGTGCTAGATGTATGCTCTCACATGTATGTCTTTTCATTTTAATAGCAACACCGCAAGATATGGGTTATTAACCCCATTTAAAGACAGGAAATTAAAGTTTAGAGAATCTAAGTGACTTGTCCAGGATTCCCATGCCTTGGACAAATGGTGGAACCAGTTTTGCATTTTGACTACAAATAGTTCACTGTTCTCAGTGTGTATTTTGACAAAATGGAATGGCTCTGGTTTGTGGCCACTTTGGTCTAGAGAACGTGGGGGAAGAAAGGTGATATTTCACATGCCCTCCCCAGCCTTGCTCACTGGACTTTTTCCTGAGATCTACGGGGCTAAAAATAGCTAAGTGGGCATTTCTTACTTCTCTCTCTCTTTTTGTCTATGAATATATTTCACTTAGGGACTATATAAGGCAGGGGAGAGATAGAAATAGTGCTAGATTGAGACATAACTATAAACATTGGGATGACTTAATGTAAACAAAATTCCAAATTGTATAAATCTACTCAATTTGAGAAATTTGAAATGAGAAAGAGACGTGATGCTTCACGGATTGGAAAGAAATATAGAGCTCACTTAGCTCATTTCCCTTTTGTAGTCAAATAAGGAATTTGAAACCCGAGAAGGGAAGATACTCACCTAAATGCCACAGGTAATTAATGCCGGGGCCAGGATGTGATCCAGTCTCCTGACTTCATGAACACTGAGTGGTCAAAATAAAAACTAAATGTCTTTGAACTGGGGGAGCACTACGAGGAGCAGGTGAATTTGGGAGCTCAAGGAATACCCTACAACACTATCTTCACTTCCTCAATCCTTCCCCTATAAAAATAAATATTAGATATTCAAGGGGCTCAAAAAGTCTCAGAGAAAAATATAAACAAAATCGATCTGTTGGCATGCCGTGTGTTATGGTTAGGTATAGAATGTCCTCTGAAAAGCTCATGTATTAATGTTCACAGTTAATGTAATTAAGTCATGAGGGTTATAATCTCATCAGTAGATAAATCCATTGTAATGGATTTACTGGGTGGTAACCTAGGCAGGTGGGGTGTGGCTGGAGAAGGTGAATCTCTAGGGGTGTGGCCTTAGGGACTGTGCTTTTGTCTTTGAATCCCCTTGCTTGCTTGCTCTCTTGCTTCTGGCCTCCATGATGTGAGGAGCAGAGCCCTTGCTCTCTCCCTCTCTCTGCTTCCCTTCTCCATTCCTTGAGGTCTGCAGACCCAACCTAACATGGACTGAATCCTGAAATCTCCAAAACACTGAGCAAATAAACCTTCTGTATTCATCAGCATACTTACAGCCATAAGCTAAGGATCTGACCACATAACTTAGAGGAAAGAATATTTTCTTATGGTTTCGGATTCAGTCCACGTGAAGCTGGGGACCGCAGATCTCAGAGCATGGCGGAGGCAGAGCACATAGGCTGTGTTCACATCATGGAGGCTGAAAACAAGAGAGAGAGAGAGAGAGAGAGAGCAGAGGGAGGAGGAGCCATTTATAATTTCTAAGGCCACACCCCCAGGGATCCACCTCCTCCAGCCACACCCTGCTGGTCTACCAGGTACCTTATCAGCTGCTGGGATTGCAATCCTCTTAACTCCACTGTATCAACCCTGAATATTAATAAATGAGGTCTTTCGGGGATATTTTATATCTAATTATAACACCTTCCTTCCTCTAAGTTGTTTGGCCAGTTGTTTTAGATTACAGCAGTGAGAACGTTGGCTGAGACACAGTGACAACTAATATTTATTTACTTCAAAAACAATTATACCACGGTGTATTTTTATATTGTAAAATTCACTAATTTCAAATGTTTAATTCACTAATCCCTTCTGAAACCATATCCATAAACCAGTTTTAGAGAATTTCTGTATCCTAATAAGATCTGTCATGCTGATTCTCAATAACTAGTTATTGTGGAGTGCAGACTGTAGATTTACTGTTTCTAGTCTTTTATTTGTAGTAACTCTCTTTGCAACAACACTCTGAAAGGTTCTATTATCATCTCCCTTCCTTTTATTAATGAGGAAACCAAGTCATGGGAAGGTTGGGTTATCGACCAAGGTCACCCAGTACTTGAATGATCTTGGACCAATTACCTGTCCAGGATTTGAAATCAGAGCCTCTGTCCTCAAAGCCTGTGCTCTCTGCCCGTATGCTATCTTACTTCCATTATGTAGAGAGAAACTGAGCAACTCTTTGTCTGTTTTGTAGTCTGCTTTTTGTGGTGGCATAGTCCCAGTTTTCTTTCTTTTTCTACACCATAAAGATACAGCAACCCTCTTTGAATAATTGGCTTGCATGGAGACATGGTACACAATGTCATTTTGCATTTTCAGAAATGTAATCCTTTTAAGCAAGGAATGGGCATGCGTGTAGGGGAGGGTGGGTAGAGAGTAAAGCTCCTGTTGATATAAATACAGGAGGCCCTAAATTTTCATATATGCCATGAATTCAGTATATCATACAATGAGGCATTGGGGTGCATTGTAGACAAAGAGGCAGGATATCTACTCATCTTAGAGCATAGAACTGGCACCATATGTATGCTTTCTAGGGATGAAGATTATGCTGAAGAATACTTAGCCCTGGTCATCTGGGAAATACACACCAAAATCACATTAAGGGACCATTTCACACCTGTAAGTGTTGGCAAGTATGTCTAGAAAAGAGAACCCTTACACACCGTTGATGGGAATGTAGACTAGCCATCATGGAAAACAGTATGGAGCTTCCTGAAAATCCCAAACATAGAGCTACCATATGGTTCCACAATCCCACTACTGGGTATATATCCAAAGGAAATGAAGTCAGTAGGTTGAAGGGATATCTGCATGTTCGTGTGTTCTGAAACTATTCACAATAGGCAAGATAGGGAAAAAGCCCAGGTGTCCATCGATAGATTAATGGATAAAGGTGGTACGTATATAAATGGATTACTATTTAGCCTTTAAAAGAAGTGGATCCTGTCATTTGTGACAACATGGATGAACCTGGAGAGTATTGTGTTGAGTGAAATCAGCCAGAGACAGAAATATTGCATGATGTCACGTATACATGGAATCTAAGAAAGTTGGTCTCATAGAAATAGAGGGTAAAATGGTGGTTTCCAGAGACTGAGGAGGATATGGGCATGGGGGAGAGGTTGGTCAGTGCATATGTAACTATATTTACATGGGAGGAATATAAAGAATGGAAATTTTCTCTGAAAAGGAGAAAAGCCAGGTGTGATGGCACATGCCTGTAATGTCAGTATTTGGGAGGTGGAGACAAGAGGATTGCAGATTTGAGGCCAGTCTCAACAACTTAGTGAGAGCCTATTTCAAAATGATAAATAAAATAGAACCGGGGCTAGAGCTCAGAGGTGGAATGCCCCTGGGTTCAATCTCCAATACCAAAAACAAAAACAGAAGAGACCTATTGGCATCTGGGACAATCTACTATTTGAATAGATCTCATCCCATCTGTGTATTAGAGGATCAGAAAATTAGAGGAGCAGGAAATAATTTATTCAGGGAGCTAGAAAAAATTTTCTTAGTAAATATTCGATATCCTTAATGGAATCCAAGATAACCTGGCCTCTCTCAAACAGGAGTGAGGAATCACCAGGAGGTAGAGTGTCGCCTAAGATGAACAGGTAGCAAGATGAACTTTGCAGGTAGATGGCAGAGCTGAGGAAAAATGGAGAAGCTATTGAAACCTCAATGGTGGATTTCAAATCCGCATGGGGTGATGTGGAGATCCAAAGTGACACAGAGGCGAAGCTAATCATGATGTAATGAACATGACAAAAACAATGAGAAATGTGTATGGGAGTCAGAGATCCGAGGTCAGCACTGGAGAATCAATACATTTCTGAAGAACAAGAGGTAAACACATGGAGACACACACATGCATTTACTCTCCCTGTCTCAGTATAGACATATATATATATGTCTATATATATATATGTGTGTATATGTCTCTATATATATATATATATGTGTGTATATATGTCTATATATATATATATATATATGTGTGTGTGTGTGTGTGTGTGTGCGTGTGGGTGTGTATATATAAATATGTATATATCGTAAATATAAGCCGGATGTGGTGGTACACACCCATAATCCCGGTACTTGGCAGGCTGAGACAGGAGGATTGCAGAGTTGAGGCCAGCCTCAGCAATTTAGTGAGACCCTCGGCAACTTAGCAAGACCCTGTTTCAAAATAAAAATAAAAAAGGGCAGGGGGTGTAGTTCAGAGGTAGGACTCCTCTGGGTTCAGTCCCTAGCACCAAAGTAAATAAATAAATGTATAAAATATGTTTGTGTATGTTATTATTTTATTTTTCAGCAGATGCCCTGCAGATTGAAAGACTTCACCGTATCACCTTGTAGAAAGATACGAAAAGAAATGTGAGTTGTAGAAACACCACAGCAAAACCTTTCCTTATAGAAGCAAAGGAGAAACTCTATGGCTATCTGACAAAAAGTGTTGAACAAATTAAACACCAAAAAATGCAAAGGTCTCCCGTGTCATGCCAACAGTTTTTTTTTAAAAAAGGGAATTTATTTGTTTTTTTTAATTTTTAATAAAATAAGGGAATTTAAAAAAGTAGTTTGAGGGAAAAGTATTGTGTCTAAACAGTAGTAAACACTCCCAGTTTTTTCTTTTATAGATGCAGGCAACATAATGAGTGTTAGATATCCAAAGGCCTAAAAAATATACTGCCAGAGCTCATTTATGAAAATAAAAATTTACTTGAAAAAAATTCATTTCATATGAAATATGTAAGAACATTAGAAATTCAAGAACAGGAAATTCTATGTGGAAGAAGTATTGATGAGCATTAAAATAGTTGAACATGGAATGAATTCAAAATATTTATTAAAATGATAATGTTACAGCCAATATTTATGCGATAGGCACTATGCCAAGTGTTTTACATATGATTGCCCCTTGGTTTCCATGAGGGGTGGGCTCCAGGACCCCTGAGGACACCTAAATCCCAGGGTGCCCACGTGTCTTGTATAAAATGGTGCACAGCTGGGCGTGGTGGCACACACTTGTAATCCCAGTACTTGGGAGGCTGAGACAGGAGGATCACAGGTTCGTGGCCAGCCTCAGCTACTTAGTGAGGCCCTCCGCAACTTAGTGAGACCCTGTTTCCAAATAAAGAATAAAAAAGTAGGGCTGGGGGTGTAGCTCAGAGGTAGAATGCCCATGGGTTCAATCCCCAGTACTGCCAATAATAATAATAATGATAATAATAATAACAATAAATGGTGCAAAGCCGGGCATGGTGGTGCATGCTCGCTTGTAATCCCAGTATTTGGGAGGCTGAGACAGGAGGATCTGGGTTCGCGGCCAGCCTTAGCTACTTAGTGAGGCCCTCCGCAATTTAGTGACACCCTGTTTCAAAAATAAAGAATAAAAAATAGGGCCTGGGGTGTAGCCCGGAAGTAGAATGCCCCTGGGTTCAATCCCAAGTACTGTAATAATAATAATGATAACAATAATAATAATAATAATAATAAAAATGGTACAGTATTTATATATAACTTGCATGATCCTCCCATGTACTTTAAACCGTCTTTACATTACTTCTAATACTCAATACAATGTAAATGCTGTGTAAGTAGTTGTTAAGCTGCATTATTTTGGGAATTATGACGAGAAAAGGTTTGAACATGTTCAGTACAGCTGTAACTGTTTTGATCATTTTTGATCCACGCTGGGTTGAACGTACAGGGATGTGACCCACAGCTATGGAAGCCTGACTGTCTATGTCTGTTTACAAAGCTAATTGCAGAAGTTAAAAGGTAAAAGACAGAGAATATAAAATTATAATGGAACAATAATCCAGGCCTACATCTACAGATTATGATGCTAAAGCCAACCCGTGAGTAGACAGAATAATAAAAAGTGTCCAGTTCTTCATCTTCATATTTGAAAGACAGTGAGATGAAACAAGATATTGTTTTATTTTTAATTTACTTTTATGGTTAGATCTATGATAGACTATCTACAAAATAAGAAGACAATTAAAATTTAAAAATTAAACGATAGGTTGGGAAAAGGTTTTTCTAAAAACAATGGTAAAAAATTTACAAATACCTTAAATTTCTTTCTGAATCAATAAGAGAAACCTACACAAACACCTGAAAATCAGAGCATGCCTTCGTAAAAAATAAAAGTACTCATTGATAATTAACACTGGAAAAAAGTTAACTTCATAAGTAATTTAAAAAGTGCAAATTAAAACAGCAATAACATACCACGTTAAACGGAACGCATTGGCAAAAACTCAAAAGAATGATAATCCCTCGTGTTGGTGAGGACGGAGGGAGAGGGTTCTTTTATACAGTGCCAGTAGAAGTGTAAATTGGTAAATTGGTACTCTTGGAGGGGAATTTGGCAGCATACTTCAAAAGCTTTCCAAACACGGATACCTTTGGACTCAAGAATTGAATTTCCAAAGGACACACTCAAAGGTGGCCACAAAACATTAACTAGCAGGAGGTGAAGGGCCGTCCTCCTTACCTGGGGCTTCTTTGAAATGAAGGATGCTACAGGAGCCAGAAATAGGGAGATGAAAGGGCAGGGACTTCCTGAGCATTTGGTCCTCTGCTGGGAGACAGCACAGGGACCACAGGCTCTTCCCGAGCACCCTTCACACCCGGGAATCCGGGACCCTAGGGCGCTTGTCCATCTTGGGCGTATTTCCTGTGGCTTTCTCTGAGGTTTTTCTGTATCTGTTTTAACATTTCTGGGCTTCTCTAGAGCAGCCTTGGCAATGAGAGGTGAGAAACGATGATGAACCAGGCTAGAAAGAGAGTGGGCTAGAGACAAGGGAGGCTAGCCGGGCTGGAGCTGGATTCTCAGTGAAGCACGGGGTGTCAGCCAGCACGGAGCTGCCAGCCCTGGTGCCCGACCGTCCTCCCCAAGTGGCTGTTTATGGACCTAAGTATTGGCTGGAGACGCCCGCATGCACCGTGTGTGTCTGTGTCTCTGGCTCCCAGCAAAGCGCCTGGAGGGGGTGACCGTGGGAGGAACCGGGGTCCTGAGCTTCTGGGGCACACCATCACTTGCCGCCAGGGCTGGGGATGTCATTGTCTGGGTTGGTTTGGGCTCCCCCCGTTTGTGTCATACCACTCCCCTCAGGGTGGGCACCTCTCCAAACATGGGAAGGGGGTTTAGATGCCAGGAAGCTCCCCACCGCAAACAGATATCCACGGTGCTAATTATATTAATAAATACGTACCATGGGATGTAGCTGTTTCTCATGGCCCAGGGGTACCTGCCGAGTCTCCCCCACTCTCCTTCCTGCCCTGTCTTTGAGAAAGAGACCCTTCTAATTTGCTTCCCAAATAGCTCTTGGTAACTCAGAGAAGAAACTGGAAGAGAGACTCGATGAGGAATTTTATATACGCAGAGAACAAAAGACTTAGGAGTCCCCCCCCTTAATGCTGGAGCTACATTAAGATGCGATTCAGGCTGAAATTCCTCTCTGTCTGGATCCCGCTCTGTGAAGGTGTAAGTAGTCCATCTCACCTACACGCGGATCTTTACAGCGTATCCGAGACTCTCATGTGTATGACTGGATGAAAATCAAATTACCAATGCTACTTGAGATCAGCCAGTCTCCGGAAGTCAAGGTTGTATGTTTTCTCTCATGTGTGGGAGCTAGAGAGAAAAGAGGAAACAAAAGGGACTTCAGACAAAGGAGGAGAGAGACCAGTAGAAGAGTGGAGGGGATTGGGAGAGGGAGCTGGGGAAGGGAAAGGGAGGATCGATGAAGGAAGCAGATCAAATAATGCTATGTCCAACGTGCGAAGGTATCACCACCAATCTCACGATCGCGTGCAAAGAGTGGGTTCGGATCCCAAGGGAATCACACCGAGTGCTGTGTGCACGCATGTTTGTATCACATTGAACCTCACTACGGTGTATAATTGCAATGCATTAATAAAAACATATTTTTTTGCAGCACTGGGGATTGAACCCAGGGACATTCTACCTCCGATCTACACCCCCAGCCCCATTTTTTATTCTTTATTTCGAAACAGGGTCTCACAAAGTTGCAGAGGGCCTCACTAAGTAGCTCAGGCTAGCCACGAACCCAGATCCTCCTGTCTCAGCCTCCCAAGTACTGGGACTACAAGTGTGTGCCACCACTCCCAGCTATCAAAATATTTTTTAAAAATCAAATTGCAAGTCCACTGCAGGATGCGTGCCGTTTGTGGAGAGGCTGATGCTGGCTGTGTTGGGAATATGATCATGCATATCAAATGTAGCCAGTCAAGCACTGCTCCGTGAGCACCTACTATGTGCTGGCCACAGAGAGATGCGAGAGTAAAGGAACCAGTTACCGATTTCCATCCATGACCAGGGGAAGCTAATTACTCCAGGCAGTGGCTGTCATTTAGCACAATAAGTATGACAGTAGAGATGGCGGTAAGAGCCTCAGGAGTGCCGGACATCAGATGTGAGTCAAAGGCTTGCTGATCTGGCCAGAGTCACTGAATTGGCTGGCCGCGCACGGGGACACAAGCACCAATGGCAGAGGGGTGTCTGTCTCGGCATCTCCGTAATAAGAACTGAAGCCCGTCACATCCAATCTACGCGGGCATTCTCAGTAGCTGGCTGTTCATCTCCCTCCCCTCCCCTGGGACTCTGCTCTGCATTGCAAGTTGTCATCGTTCTTTCTTTTACTAAATTAGTGCTTGTGAAATAAACAGGCATTCTCCTGGGCTGTACCCCAATAAACCGTTTCTAGTATGTACAGATGATCGCAAAGAGGGCTCGGGGTGACATCCTAAGAGCTTTTCTTTCTGCGATCATGCGAGAAGGGAGAAGAAAACCCAGGTACAGCTGATCCGTGGGGAGGGCACCGCTTGGTGCTCGAGGGCAGGGGCCTTTGTCAGCGCGGGTTGATGACATGAGCCTTACTTTCGCGGTGACCTCTCGACCCAGTTCAGTCTGTCACATGTCTCGGCTGCGATTACCAAGCGCCTCTAGGGACGCGATGTCAAGAAGTTTACTTTCTGGCTCAGTCAAGAGACGAACCAGGCACCAGACTTGGAGCCGTTACCAGAATCATCTCTGGTGAGAGGGTGAACTCGGGGCTTTGTGCTAATGAGGCCACGTTTGCTGGTTCAGCCCCAGGAGGGTGGGCTCATTTTCCAAGGCCACGGGCTGCAGGCCACCACACCACCGGGCTAGCTGTCTTTCCAGTGCGGGGCCAGGGCCCTGGGACAGCCAGGTGGGTGTGTCATAAGCAGCGTGGATCCAGTCCTGGTGCTGGGAAATGGGTCTAATGTCAGTGGCTCTGGAACATGACTGTCGCTCCAAGAGTATACAGATAGGAAGCTCCACGTCTCCTTAGCATGTAAGCCAAACACTTGTGAACTTCAAAAATACCCGAAGTTGTACCCAAACCCTTTGCAGGACCAACTTCAGAAATAATTCTTGATAAGTCCATCAAATAAAATGGTAAAAAAAATGTGTTAGAGATAGAATGGTCCTGTTGTGCCCCATCCATGTGCTGAAATGCTGCGCGTTAGAAGCGGGGGCTTGGGAGGCTACTAGGTCACGAGAGGGGGGCCTTCGTGAAAGAGCTTGGTGGTTTCGTAAGAGACCTCCCAAGGACTCCCTCACCCTTCCACCACGTGAAGTCACAGCGAGACAATGGCCACTGATAGTCAGCAAGTGGCCCTCACCAGGCACACAGTCCGCCAACCTCTTGATCTGAGATTCCCGGGCCCCCAAAACTATCAGCAAGAAATGTTTATTCCTTGTTACTTATTTTTTTGTTACAGGGCTCTGAGAGAGTACAACAAAAAGCAACTTACAAAATGTCTTCTTTTCTCATTTTAGCCGTTGAATCACCATTGCATAAACAGCAAACCCACCTGGACATTTTCTTCAGTAGCTTCTTTCTGCAGTTTCCCGGGAATGGAATAGAGGGGCCCTGCCACCGTCTGCCATCCTGGGCTCTTGGCGACTGTAACTGATGGAGAAGAAATGCGCACGCCCGCATGTGCGTGCACACATATCTTATGTGTGTGCAGATACTCCTAGGACTGAGGGCTTCTTTCCTCCTGAAAACCTAGGTCACTCATGGCTGCACTGCTGTCGACCTTTCATTTTCAAAGGGGAACAAATCAAACAGCGGAGATTCTGTCTTGGCTCCTTCAGAGAGGAGAGAAGAGTATGTGGGAGGCTGAGAAAGGAGGATCGCAGGTTCGAGGCCAGCCTTGTCAACTTAATGAGACCCTCAGCAACTTAGTGAGACCCTGTTTCAAAATAAAATAAATAAATAGATAAATAAAAAGGGCCGGGGTGTAGCTCAGAGGTAAAACACCCTTGTTCCAAAATAAAAAAAATAAGGAAGGTTGGGGGTGTAGCTCGGAGGTAGAATGCCCCTGAGTTCAATCCCCAGTACCCCCCCCAAAAAAGTAGAAAGTGATCCAGAATATTCTCTGTGGCTATTCGTTGGGACAGAAGTCTCAAAAGCAGCACATTTCTTCTCAGGCCAGCTCTGCCCCTCATGGCTGCGGCAGGAGTCCATCACCTCATTTATGAAGGTCAGCCTGGTTTACCTTCCAGCTTCCTTTAAAACAAAACAAAACAAAAACAAAACCCAGCAAATCATAATGTGACAAATAATCAAAAAGAAAATACAAGTCATGAAGAATACCGTTCCCAGGTCGGTTCTTTCCAGCGCGTTTCCTCCGCGTATCTGCACACACCTAAGATACGTGTGCGTGCACATGCGGGCGCACGTGTTTCTTCTCCATCACTTGCAATCACCAACCAGCATTCCAGCCGGGCAGGGCCACACCTGGTTGAATGGATACGATCACTTGATCACTTGTACCTGGGGACGGTTCCCAAACAGCCCCACCCACTTCCCAAGCTCCCTCTGTCCCCAAGCCCTGTGACTCTGGAGGAGAAAAGTTTGACTGGCTTTTGTTGACTTTCCCGCAAGCCAGGGCTTTCTTTGCAACACAGAGCGAGCCCACAGGAGTCGGGCCTGCAAGCTGCACCTGCCTGTTTTCTTTTACCTGCCCACCACGTTTCCTTGGAAAAATTGATGAAGCTCATCAATTTTTTTTTTTTTTTGCAGTACTGGGGATGGAACCCAGGGGCATTCTACCTCCAAGCTACACCCCCAGCCCTATTTTTTATTCTTTATTTGGAAACAGGATCTCACTAAGTTGCGGAGGGCCTCACTAAGTAGCTGAGGCTGGCCGCGAACCCGGATCCTCCTGTCTCAGCCTCCCAAGTACTGGGATTACAAGTGTGCACCACCACGCCCGGCTCAAGCTCATCGACTTTGCAATGAATTTATCTGTGGTTGTAAAGTTTGGAGAGCTAAGTAGGCCGGAAGCCAGCAGAAACTGTTTAAGTGCAAACTTTTATCATAAAAGATAGCATGGAGATCGGGGTCAGTGCGTGCCAGACAGACTTAAAGGAGTCTGGATCTGTAGGGAGAAGCGGCCCCTGCAGGTGGCAGAGGGAACCGTAAGGACGTTCTCAGGCCTCCATCGGTGCCTCTGTGAATGGCTGGTCTGATAGCCGCGGGCTCGCTGAATTTGCAGTGTAGATGAGCAGACTCTATGGAGCACTAGCGCAGAGCAGACACACAAACGCTGGCTTCTCTTCCTCTTTTCCCACCTGCCTCCGCCTCCACTCTCATCTCCTGCTCTCCATCTCAGAAGCAGAGAAGGCAAAACCCGTGTCGGTCTCTCGCCTGTTGATTTTGCAAGAATCAAGTGGAAAAAAAAAACTCCTTGTAAAAGAACTCTCAAACTTAGCCGGGCATGGTGGCGCATACTTGTAATCCCTGTACTTGGGAGGCTGAGACAGGAGGATCACAGGTTCGAGGCCAGTCTCAGCAACTTATCGAGATGCTGTTTCAAAATAAAAACCAAAGATGGGCGTAGTGGCGCACGCTTGTAATCCCAGTACCTGGGAGGCTGAGACAGGAGGATTGCAGGTTCGCGGCCAGCCTCGGCTACTTAGTGAGGCCCTCTGCAACTTAGTGAGACCCTGTTTCCAAATAAAGAATAAAAAATAGGGCTGGAGGTGTAGCTGGGAGGTAGAATGCCTCTGGGTTCCATCCCCAGTACAGCAAAAAAAAAAAAAAAAGAAGAAGAAGAAGAAAAAAAAAGAGCTCTCAACAACATTAGAGTATGGTGGAAGTGTGTACCCGAGTGTGTAAGTGTCTGAGCCCATTCACACCACTGTCACACGATACCATAGGCTGTGTGGCTTATTAACCACAGAGGTCTTTTCATGCAGTCCTGGATGCTCAAATCCAGGTGTAAGGTGGGGACGGGCTTCTTAAGTCTCAAATGTTCATCTTCCCACTGTGCCCTCACAGGGCCAGAGGGGCGAGGGAGCTCTGAGACCTCTGATTACAAGGGCGCTCAGGATCTACTCACCTCCCAAAGGCCCCACCTCCTCACGCTGTCACCTTGAGAGTTAGGGTTTCAATGCATGGATTTGGGGACAAGCAGACATTCAGACCATAGCGATATAATAATGGGAACGCTGAGTCTCTGGTACTTCTGGGGAGTCTGAGTCTGGCCCTGTAGCTCCTTTCAGTGGGGGGGCTGTTAGCAAGGTCTCTACAATCCCCAAGAGTCCCTGGAACCAGAGAATTTCTGCTTTCCTTTTCCTTCTGTAAGATGACCCTCTCCCCCAATATGAAAATGTACTTTTTTAGCCGGGCGTGGTGGCGCACGTGGTAGTGGCACATGCTTGTAATCCCAGTACTTGGGAGGCTGAGACCAGAGGATCCAGGTTCGCAGCCAGCCTCAGCTACTTAGTGAGGCCCTCCACAACTTAGTGAAACCCTGTTTCAAAATAAAGAATAAAAAATAGGACTGCAGGTGTAGCTTGGTGGTAGAATACCCCTGGGTTCAATCCCCGATACCGCAAAAAAAAAAAAAATTAAAACTTTTTTTTTGGTTCTGGAGGCTGAACCCAGGGGCATTCTACCTCTGAGCTACACCCCCAGCCCTTTTTATTTTTTGACATCTACTCTTAATTTCCACATCAGTATACAGACATCTACCACATTATCACTAAGAGCCAAATATTACTTCACAGTGTGGGTGTGCAAAAATATACTATAAATTGGAAATATTGGTTGTTCCCATGTGTAAAACAAACCAGGAGAACATCTTAAAAACTAATTTGGAGCCAGGTGCAGTGGCGTACACCTGTAATCCCAGACCTTGGGAGGCTGAGATAGGAGGATCGAAGGTTGGAGGTCAGCCTCAGCCACTTAGTGAGACCCTGTTTTAAACTAAAAAATAAAAAAAAGGCTGGGGTGTAGCTCAGAGGTAGAATGCCCCTAGGTTTAATCCCCAGTACCAAAAAATTTGAAAAGTTAAAATAAAAGAGCAAAACAGTGAAATAGAAACTAGGTTGGCGATGGCAAAGACCATGTCTTTCTCTCCACCAGAAGCCCAGAGCCTCCTCCCCCGCCTTCTAGGTCTCACGTTTTGACCATCACACATCTTCTGTTCACTGTTGAGGCTCCCAACTGCCTGGCACAGTGCTCTTGAGATGGAAAGACGACTGGAATCCCCTGAGAGAGTAGCACGTGGGGTCCAGGGGGTCGGCATAGGGACAGGGTATAGGGCACCAGATGTGTGGTCTTCATTTCTTTGCAAACGATCCAGAAAAGAAGTCCCATTACATTGAACTCGGGCAGATGTGAAATCAGGCTCTCGGGGTGTCAGGGAAGCAGCCCCTACCTGTCACTCCATTCGCTCTCCTCCTGGCCCCGTTCAGAAAACCCTAGACCGTTCCCACAGGCTGATGTAGAGAAGGCGAGACAAGACTCGTTCTTCCTTCAAGATTGGACCCCAGACTCTTCCTCCAAGAACTGCTGAAGTCCACAGCTGGTAGCAATCTGTCCCGCGTCTCCACTCCCCTGGTTTTTCATCTGTAACTCTCTGACCTCCTCTCCTCCACCTCCTTATCGCTTCCTTGTTTATCTCATGGTCTCAGGGCCCAGTAGAATGGCAGTCACATAGTAGGTACTCAACAAATTTAACTCCTTCCATGTCTCATAGTGGAAATTTGTATACAATTACATGCAGTGAAATCATCTGTCTGCCAGGTTACACGATAAATTACTCATCTGCGTCTCATCTCCGCTACTATTCTGTGATATTCTTATAGACAATCACAGGGCTCTGCATCATCTCTGCTCAAGCCCCAAACCCAGCACACAACCTGCAGGTGTTTCATGACAGAGCGAAGGCAAATGAGCCGGCGCAAAGATGAACGTGGTGGGAGGGGGCACCGGGGCATGGTGAGCTGCTCTTTGCTGGGAGATTATGTCAAGACTACGTCATGTCCACGAAGCATTCAAAACATGCCTGATATACAGCTGGTGCTCAATAAATGTTTAAAAAGAAAGGAGTGAGGATCAAGGAAGGAATTACTACCATCAGCTTTATGTACATATGTGAGAATACCAGTGTCAATCTCAGTACCCTGTATGGAGAAGGGGAATGAGGGAGCCGGGGGCAAGCCCCCCAAGTTTTGTGTGCATGTGTGTCACTATCAACATGGTTTACATTATGATGTGAGGCTATAATGCACCAATAAAAGTATATTTAAAAAATTGACCTGCTGTTTTATAATCCTAGTTGAAATGCTGGTTTTTTTTTTTTTTTGGCTTTGTTTTGTTACTGGAAATTGAATCCAGGAGCATTCTACCTCTGAACTACACCCCAGCCCTTATTTATTTATTTACTTACTTACTTTGTGGTACTAGGGATTGAACCCAGGAGCTTTCTACCGCTGAGCTACTCCCCCAATCCTACTTTAGTTTTGATTTTGAAACAGGGTTTCAGTTGCTGAGGCTGGCCTCCAACCCATGATCCTCCTACCTCAGCGTCCCAAGTACTGGGATTACAGGTGTGTGCCACTGCACTGGACTAGCTAAAGTACAAACAAAACAATAAAACAAACAAAACAATAAAAACAGGGAAGTCTATTTTTCCCAGTGTTTTTATATTTTTTATTTTTTTAAAATAGGGATGATGGGGCAGTTGGAGATTTTTACTTCAAGGCCTGGATTTACATATGTTGAGGTTTTAGTCTCTTGGGAAAAGTGAGATTTCACTGGGCCTCTTGGGCAAAAGTCTCCCTGTAGACCAGTAATCCCAGGATTCCCAACCGGCTTCATTGCTTAGGGCTCCTGCCTGTTCCCTACTCTCCCCCTCCCCACGTAAATCCCATGGCCTATGAGAAGCCCGGGTCTACCTTGGAGCACTAAAAGGGTCTCCTCCCCTGGCCTTGGTCTTAATGTGAAGAACTGGCAGAAGAAATATCTTCCAGAGTCAGGATGGAATGCCAGGCGCTCGGGAAGCACCAAGAAATGCTTCCTTTGGCCTTATGCATTCTAGAACCGTGGTTCTCAAAGTGTGGTTCCCAGAATGGCTTGTTAAGCCACGTGAGAAATTCTGGAGATTGGCTCAAGCTTGCGGCTTCCAAGGAAGTTTGAGAAACACAGTTCCAAGAGCACGAACAACATCCCACTTGAGAAATGGCCTCAATGCATATTCTGGGAACTGCGTTCCTATCCAGCAACCTCCGCCCATTTGGCGTGAATTAAACACTTTCCGCGTGTAATTCCCCCCGCAGGTGGACCTGTTTGATGTTTAGGAGCAGTCTCTGACTTCAGAAAGGCGAGTGTCATCATCCCAGTGTCACTAGTGAAAATCTGAGATCCCTGTCGGACGGTGAAAGGCGAGAAAGCAATAAAGACAGTCCTGAGACTAGATCCTGGATTTATCTGAACTTTCCTTCTAGCGCCCTCTCTTCACCTGACTTTCCGGTCCCCCTTTCTCTCTCTCTCTCTCTCTGCCATCTTTTTCTCCCATCTCTTCTCCACTTCCTTGGGCTAATAAGGAAATTTTGTCAACGCCGGCTGCTTATTCCGACAGAACCTGCTGTGGGCTCCCCGATTCCAGAACTCTTGGTTCTATTCCCAGTCCATGTGCTTTGGGGAAGCACACCCTGCGACTTCCAAGGCACCTGGATCTGGCTGGGGTGCAGCCCTGACTCGGGAGGCGCGGGCTGGGGCCGAGGGATAGTCTTGGCATCTGTGCTCGGAGGAGAGGGCAAGAGGGCCTTTGGGTGCTTTCATTTGCATATTTTCCCAAAAGACACTGTAGGTCTTTTGAGGGCAGAATTAGATGTTGTTAGTCTTTTTATTTCTAGATCTGAGGATTAGCCTACGGGAGGCAGGCAAAGAAGGAAAGAGGGAGGAGAGAAGAAAAATACCTTCTCAACTGGCATAATTTTTTCCTTCCTTCCTTCCTTCCTTCCTTCCTTCCTTCCTTCCTTCCTTCCTGAGGTGCTCTAACCCTGAGCTACATCTCCAGCCCTTTTTAATTATTTTCTTAATTTTTTTATTCTTTTTTTTGTGTGTGTCACTGGGGATGGAACTCAGGGGCCTTCTACCTCCGAGCTACACCCCCAGACCTATTTTATTCTTTATTTTGAAACAGGGTCTCACTAAGTTGCTGAGAGACTCACTAAGTTGCTGAGGCTGGTCTCGAACCTGCGATCCTCCTGTCTCAGCCTCCCAAGTACTGGGATTACAGGCATGTGCACCAGCACACCTAGCTCTTAGTATAAAATTTCAAATCATCCTATCCATTTCTACAAAAAAAAAAAGCCTGAAATCATTTTGATTGCACTCCTGTGAATATTTTATATCAACTTTGGAATATATTGAGTATTCTAATTCATGTCTTCTTTGTTTCCTTTAATACTTTTGGTGGTGCAATGTAATTCTACATCATAATGAGTTTCAAAGTGATACAAACACACATGTACACATCACTCGGTCTATTTCTATCTGTTTCCCCCCTCCTGCCTCCTCCCTGCCCATACATGTTAGTGGATTTATGGATACATTTATGGATAAATGTTATGGATACATTTTTATGTGGACACAACTTCATTTGAATTATTCCCTTCCTCTGCTTTATACTTTTTAAGGTACAGAGCTTGTGCACAGTTTGTTAAATTTACCTGAAGTTTTTCCACATTTTTATACTATTGTAAATGGTATTATTTCTTATTTTAATTTCAAACTTGACTGTATATTTTAAATAGATATTCTTCTTAAATTACCATGTTTAAATATATTTATGTATATGTAATTACATATGTCGTGTTGCTTGCTTACTTACTTATACATTATCTTGTTCCAGAAAGGATTTAAGGCAGTTTATAAAAGCACATAAAATTTAAAAATTAGAAGAAGGGAAGGGAATAAAAAGGAAAGGGACAAGTCGTAGAACCAGGCATAAAGCACCCACACAACCATCCTTCTCCATCTGCTTTCTCACGCCAATAGAAAATGCGGCCTCTGATGATTACACAATTCGGAGCATCCTTCAGTGACAAATAACGAACCACTCCAGAAAAACACAGACATTTCTTGTATTTTTTCTTTAACGGTTCCTCAGACACAAGATATGCTGTATTCTAGGACATATTATAGCACATAAGGCCTTCGACGATGTTTCTATCATGGTTATGCTGAATCAATCGCCTGGGTGCCCTTTCTTACATCACTTAAAATAAAGATGGACAGTGCTAAGAAATAGTGTCCACTACTGTTACATTTGCCTGTAACCTCATGAGAGACTGTGAACCAGTACCACAGCAAAACTGGTCCTGGATCCCTTATCCTGAAACTCCAGGGGAGGATGCTGGCTGTCTTACACTGCTCAGTTTTGGTAACTTAAGATGCAGCCATGGATAACTAAGACAGATTTTGGTTCCAACTACCATTTTTTTTTTTTTTGCGGCACAGGGGATTGAACCCAGGGGCACTCTACCTCCGAGCCACACCCCCAGCCCTATTTTTTATTCTTTATTTTGAAACAGGGTCTCACTAAGTTGCAGAGGGCCTCACTAAGTAGCTGAGGCTGGCCGCGAACCCGGATCCTCCTCTCTCAGCCTCCCAAGTACTGGGATTACAAGTGTGCGCCACCATGCCCAGCCCAACTACCATTTATTAAAAGTAGCATTTATGTAGAGTCTATTGCATGCCAGGGATTTTACAAAAGTACGTCCTAAGTATCAACCTATTTGATTCTCAGGTTACATGATGAGGAAGGAACCATTCGTTGCTGGACCATTTTGCAAGTCAGAAAACTGAATACCAGGAGCACTTAGGCCAAATCAAGCCCAGGGAGTCTGATTCCAAACTTTGGGATTTTATCATCCTGTTCTTCTGCCTCCTTGGGCATCTCTCTCAATTGGATTGTGGAATGGGTTCCTCCTGGCACAGTTTCTCATTGCCCACAAGAGGGTAAAAAGTAGTTCTCTTAGGAGGTATGAAGAAAATTTTAGATAGTACAATGGCTTGTGGTCCTCTCTAGTTCAGCCCCACCTGACATAATTTCATTCTTCATTATTTCATTTCTTTTAGTAGGGAGAATTAATTAAATTTCTCTTCTTAAGGGAGCAATAATGAAACACAACGGTCAACATTGCTTTGCGACAAAGACCATTTCAGACTTCTGTATGGTTTCTTGTCTTGAAAAAAGAATGTTTCTAATGAAGAGTATGTGCTGAGCACTGTGGGGTTAGATAGATTCTGGTCTCTGGGGATCAAGTCTCTCCTTTGAGGCCGGGTATGGTGGCACATGCCTGTAATCCTAGTACTTGGGAGGCTGAGACAGGAAGATGGTAGGTTTGAGGCCGGACTCAGCAACTTAGCAAGCCTCTTAGCAAATAAATAAATACAAAATAAAAAGGGCTAGCTCAGAACGAAAACACCCCTGGGTTCAATCCCCAGTAGCATACATGTGGACAAAAATCTCTACTTTGAAAATGATACTTATGTAAATAAATAAATGTCAGAAACTAAAGGGATGCTCTGGGCCCCCCAGGAAACCCAGTCCCTTACAAAGATGGCAGGCAGAGGCACCTGTGAGCAACACTCTTGGGGATGAGGCCCGGAACTGGCTGACGGGCATCACCTGTCATTAACCGTGATGGGAAATATTAGCTTCCTTCCTTCCACCCCCTGTTGAGTGACCTTGTTATGTCTTAGCATGTCTTACCACACTTGCTAATCTGTGGATTTCTCACAGTAGATAATTAGTTCAAGCAGCTACAGGGCAAAATGAAATGAGCTTAAAGTCTTCAGAATTACAGCAGGTGTTCGAGGGTCTGCAGATCAGACCCGACCCACTCTTGCCCATGCCGGGGAGAACAGGTGTCCTTGCTTCAACTTGTCCATTGGCACATTCGCCCACTGATGCCCAAATTGGGGGCTGTTACCCTGGTAACCCTCCAACCCCAGATGAGGCAAAAGAGGGGTAGTTGGAGCTCTACCGTCCCTTCCAATCACCCCATCGTAAGATGTGGATAAATTCAGATATATGGGCATTTCATAAGGATGCTAACAGATTCAGCAAGACTGACAGAGCTGACCAGGGGCGCCCTGTGGTCCAAGGCTCTTCCCTTTAGCCTGCACTGTCTCCATGGGGAAATCTGGTCTTTGCAGCTTGCTGCTCGGGGCGATGAGCATGAAGGAGCCTAGTTATTTTCTCCCGTGGAGTTCATAGCTTCTCCCTCCCCGCCCGCCTTCTGTCTGGTTTGAGTTTATTGTCAAAACACGCCCAGCCAAATTACTTGTCTGCAGATATTTTTGCCGGCCTTCGTGTATCCACAAGAGAGCTGCTAATGATTACCCTTCCTGCTCGTTCTTAGCTCATCCTCAGGAGGAACCGCTCATTATCATTCTCTGACTGCAGCCGGGACCTTCTGGAAACAGTCAGGCAGGCAGGATCCTGGCAGCCTTGGAACTGCTGTCCTGCCATCTTCCCCCGGGTCAGATCTCCACCAGGAGCAGCAACCAGCACTGGGGAGACTGAGCCATGGCCCCTCAGGTCAGAGCTTGAGGAAGGATGAGTATGTGGGGGCCTGGGAAGGGGTGCTTTGGTTCATAGTTGACTTTCTATAGGCCCCCACCAAGACCAACTATCTAATTTTCAGGACCTAGTACAAAATGAAAATGTGGGGGTCCTTTGTTTTAAAAAAATTAGGAAAACCCTAGGTGTGGTGGTACACTTCTGTCATCTCAGTACTTGGAAGGCTGAGATAGGAGGAGGATCATCGGCTGGAGGCCAGCCTCAGCAATTTAGGGAGACCCTCAGCAACTTAGCAAGGCCCTGTTTCAAAAATTTATAAATAAATAAATACATAAAAAGGGCTGGAGGTGTAGCTCATAAATGGAATGCCCCTGAATTCAATATCTAGTACAAAAAAAAAGAAAGAAAAGAAAAAAGACCACAGGAACAAAGTGCCTTTTCTTTCCTCCTGTGGTCCTTCTTTGAATTTGTCATGATTTTTTAATTTGCTGTTTAAAATTTTAAATTATGAGTATAAATTTTAACATTCCTTTTTATTTATTTTATTTTATTTTATTTATTTTATTTTATTTTTGTGGTACTGGGGATTGAACCCAGGGGTGTTCTACCTCCGGGCTACACCCCCAGCCCTATTTTTATTATTTATTTTGAAACAGGGTCTCATTAAGTTGCTGAGGGCCTCACTAAGTAGCTGAGGCTGGCCGCGAACCTGCGATCCTCCTGTCTCAGCCTCCCAAGTACTGGGACTACAAGTGTGTGCCACCATGCTCGGCTTAATGTTCATCTTTATATAGTGCAATGCCAATTTTAAATGCAAACATAAGGGCCTTGGATTCCTATGCATAATCACCAAAGTTACACACGTCACATTAGTCGCTCGGCCATGCAGCTGTGGACGCCTGCAGAAACATCATGGAGGGTCTTTATGTCACTTCTTGGTGCCTGCACATTTGTACAGACACTCTCTACCTTTGGCTTCCCGGTGTGTCAGGAAGGACTGAGAGGGGAAGGAGCTTTTTCTTTCCTTCTACGTCATCATTTTCAGCATACCTGATTGGCTCCAACAAGGCAGTACTATAAATAAAAAGGACACTGCTTCCTTAGCTGTGCATGCTTCTCAAGGAGCAACCCTTGCCTTCTCTCTGTGCCTGCAGCAAGGTCTGGGCGGAGTGAAAAGCTGGCCTCCCGGGGCTGTCAGTGACCTTGGCTACTCAGGTGTAGAAGGAACCCACTTACCTTGTACTCGTTTTGAGTTTTGCAGGGTCCCACGCATGGTAGGACCAGGATGGCGTGCTCTAGGGCAGATGGAAGGTCTGTGTAAAGGAGGAGGAGGTTGGTTGCTTCTATCACCCCTGCACACAAGCTTGCCCCAGTGTCCCACTGCTCTCCGCTTGCAAAACACAAGTTCAAAGACAAAATGAAGAACTTCGATTTAACAGGAAGGAGCTGAACATTCAATCAAGCGCGAGTTCCTCCCGAGCCTGGGGCCCTGCGTGACAGCTCAGGCCACAGGCCCGTGGTGCTGTCTCTGGCCCCTGCTCTGACCCCCGAGACCCGAGCCTCACTCTGTTCTGCACCAAAGAAGAGAGGCGTAATGCTAAAAATGGCTGGAGTTAGAAATCAAAGTGTGGAACCGTAACCGACTGTGAGAGAGAGAAAGTACATTTAGGTTTAGAAATTCTCAGCCCTGCCTGCATGTTAGAATAACCAGGGACACTTTTTAAAAATGTGGTGTGTTGGCTCCAGGCCTGGCCTGGACATCTGATTTAATTGAACCAGGCAGAGTCCAGGTATAGGGACTGATATTAAAGGCTGCCCGTGAGATGCTCATGTGCGGCCTGACTGTGGAGTCTCACCTTTCTCCTGTGCAACTGTCCAGACAAAATGGGAGTCACTTGGGTCTGCCTCTAAGGATGGTCTTAGTTGTCTATGTTTACTTTATTTCAGAGGATTTTTTATTTTTATCATTATTATTATCTGTCATATCTGATTGTGTGTGTGTGTGTGTGTGTGTGTGTGTGTGTGTGTTACTGGGGAATTGAACCCAGGGACATTCTACCTCTGAGCTACACCCCCAGCCCTATTTTTTATTCTTTATTTTGAAACAGGGTCTCACTGAGTTGCGGAGGGCCTCACTAAGTAGCTGAGGCTGGCTGCGAACCTGTGATCCTCCTGTCTAAGCCTCCCAAGTACTGGGATTACAAGCGTGTGCCACCACGCCTGGCTATATTTGATTGTCTTGATTAAATGTAATTGACCAAAAATAACAATATATTTTTTAAATTTATTTTCAGCTAAAATCTAATGTTTCTCCATCATTTTTAAAATTTGGTGTAATGAAGGCAAATGCTTATGAAAGATCTTACTCTTTATTTTAGCTCACATCAGCTGCTAGGTGACTTCTCTCCTCCTAGTTAGCAGTGGCCCTGGCTGGATGCTCACCTACAGTACCACGTGGTTCCAATTGGGTCAGGTCCAGATGTACTCCTGCGTGATATGGGGGAATTCACCTGTAAGGTTCAATAAGTCTGAGAGCTTCATTATTTCGAGAAATCTCACACTGAATCTCTTTGTAATAACAATCATTTCTTAGTTTGACTTTGAGCTAATTTCATCATTGAGATCAGTTAATATTTACAAATTACAACCTCCTTTTGTCTAATTATTTTAATGCATCTCATTCTAAGACAGGCATGTATGAAACATATAGACTACAGACACTTATTACTTAATGATGGAGATGCATTCTGAGAGATGCGTCCCTGGGCAATTTCATCTGCGCAAGCATCCTAGCAGGTACTTACAAACCTAGTTGGTATAAGCCAATCACTCCACATGGTCTCTTGATGCAATCCAGAGATGCTATAAACATAAGATTGCTGATAAAGTTAATCATCTGAGATGAATCAGCAGGAATAAAATATGATATTTAATATGATCGAGAGTATATATGCATGTTAAACCTACAGAAAGGGAGGGTCAGGTATTGTCATATTTAACAGCAAAATGATAAGAAGTTTTCTTCTTGTGTTTGGGAATAAAACAGGGATGCTCAATTTCTACATGTATTTAACACCACGGTGGATATCCTATTGCCTTGCACAAAAGTAAGAAAAAGAAATAAGGCAAAAAGGTTGTAAAGGAAAAGAAATATTGTCATTTTTCCGTAGATAGTATGATTGTGTAACTAGAAAGTTAAAAATATATAGAGATCAAAATTATTAAATGAGCAGAATGACTAGATATTTAAAAAGTTAATCATATTTTTATAGCAACAACAAATTAGACAATAACATTTAAAAAATATCCCATTTACAATGGTATCAAAGCATTAAGAGTCTGTGGATAAATCCAATGAAAGATTCAAAGGTCTTTAAAAAGAATATAGAATGATGTATTAATGTAGTCTTGGATTGAGAAAATTAGTACTTTAAAGATAAGTTTTTTCCCCATTTGTCAGGCAAAATCATTATAGCCATCCTTGATGCCTCTGTTTTTCTCACAGACCATATAAAATCTATCAGAAAATCCCGTAGGTTCTATTGTCAAAGCATAGTTTGGATTTTCCCCAAGGCAAGCCACGAGCCAAAGTTCAAGTGCAAATGTCTTACTTATAATTTAGAGACAACTGACAACAGAGTGGGAGAATCAGACAAAGAAGGGAAGACGTCAACACAAAATATCACCATGTCCACTCCAAATTCACCCTTCATTGCCTGCTCTGCAGTATTACAGGTAGGCCCTGAAACGATTTCTCCTATGCCAATAGGCACAGTGTTAAACTTTTACTAGAGAGGGTGCTAGAGGGACTTTGGAGGAGAAAGAGGTTTCATTTCGGAGTTCTCCTCTCCTCAGGATCCTTCAGTTCCTCCAGCAGCACCCAGTCTCCTGCAGCTCTAACAGCTCCAACAGCTCCAGGGGCTGGTCTCGCAGCGTGTAGGGGCCAGCAGTGGCCGGCTTCCCGGGAACTCCTGCCAACGGCTGTGAGTGGAACGCTACTATCCCGCACCACCCTGTGATACTTCCCCTGGAAATCCCTAGGGAAATTTTGATGTGAATTCTAAGAGATGGAACCTCTCCTAGACAGCTTCCCCGACAACCCACAAGGCAAGTTTAAAAAAAAAATTCATGGTATATCACCCCAAGGACTTCTCCACCATCCAGTGAGCCAGGGGTAAGGTGAGGGGTTCTTATACTCCTTCTTTCCTTCCTTCCTTCCTTCCTTCCTTCCTTCCTTCCTTCCTCCCTCCCTCCCTCTCTTCTTCCCTCCCTCCCTCCCTTCCTTCCTTCCTTCTTCTCTTTCTCTCTCTTCCTCCCTCCCTCTTTCCCTCTCTCTTCTTCCTTCCTTCCTTCCTTCCTTCCTTCCTTCCTTTCTTTCTTTCTTTCTTTCTTTCTTTCTTTCTTTTCTTCCTGCCTCCCCCCTCCTCCTCCTCCTCCTCCTCCTCCTCCTCCTCCTCCTCCTCTTTTTTCACTTGGATGCTATGTCTCAGCCCCAGGAATAATGACTTTTATTTTTAATATCCATCATTCCTGTTTATTTTTTAGAGGTCTCTGTACCATTCACTCTCTCTCTAATCCCTTGTTACTCCAAATCCCTTAGAGTTGGTAATCCTTTGTATTAAACTCTCCCTGCAGAAATACCTGTGCAGCTCTGTCTTATGAGTTGAGTCTGGCTTATACAGATACCTTGTTAACCCAGCCGCGCTGTTGGGCAATTGGAGATTAATTCCACTGAGGAAGCGCTGGGAGGCGATGGAAAATGCCCCACTTGAGGGGCTAGGAAGCTGTGTTGCTTCTAGTTCCAGGAAAAGACGTGAGGCGCAGTCACATCATGATGCTGGCAGGCGGAAGTCACACCAAGAACATGGAAGCAGTGGGAGCTGAGGCTGCTGGCTGGATCCCATGTGAGGGCCCATCGGAGCCCGGCTACCGCAACCACACACATGTGCTCCGGACTCTTGTCACACTCTCTCTGCCCTGACACTGTTCTTTGGTCCCAATCACCTGAATGTCCAGTCGACCTTGACATCAAAGGGCAGGACCTGTGCTCTATGCACTCGTTGCTGTGTGTGCTTGTGAAGACCAAGGTTTGGACAACTGACTAACTATCCAGACTAGGTGGATGCTATAGAACCTCTTCTTTGAAGGAAGCGGAGCTCCTGGTTACCATGCCCAAGTCAAGCTATGATCACTCCAAATTCCTGGTCTTCTAAACATAATCCTTCCTATCCCTATTATGGAACAGAAACCCTATTTCTTCAAAATAATTAGGACTGATAGTCACTCTTTTCTTTAGCTGTTGATCTACTCATGATACATCATTCATTTTTGGCTCTAGTCACCCTACTGTGCAGGAGGACACCGGAACTCTTCCCTTCATCTCATCGTAACTTTGCACCTCTTGACCCAACCCCCTCCACTCCTCGGCCGCTGGTAACTGCTATTCTACTCTCAACTTCTGTGAGATCAACTATTTTAGACTCCACGTGTGGATTTGTTTTTCTGTGCTTGCCTTATTTCACGTCAACATAGTGTCCTCCAGTTTGTCCGTGTTGCAAATGACAAGATTTCATCTTTTTATGGCTGTATAGTAGTCCACAGTGTATATGTACAACATTTTCATTGTTCATTTCAAAGCAGCTAGAAGAGAGGATTTTGAATGTTCTTACCATGAAGAAACAATGAATATTTAATGTGATAGGTATACTAATTCCCATCTTGATGATCATAAAACTTATATCCAAACATCATATTATACCCCATCTATACATACAATTATTATGCTAATCAAAAATAAAACTTTTTTGTACTGGGGATTAAACCCAGGTGCATTCTAATGCCAAGCTAGACCCCCCAATCCTTTTTTATCTTTTATTTTGAAATATAATCTTGTTAGGTTGCTGAGTATCTCACTAAGTTGCTGAGGCTGACCTTGAACCTGCGGTCCTTCTGCCTCAGCCTCCCAAGTACTGGAATTACAGACATATCCCACCATGCTCCACTCATCTTTTCTTAAATTTTCAGTATGTTAAACTCCAATATTTTTCTGAAACACTAGCTTCTTCTAACCTACTATAGTATCCTCTCCACCCCCAATTTGAAGCCTCACTTTCTGCAGTTTCTGTTACCCATGGCCAAAGGAAGTCTGAAAATATTACATGAGCTTTTCAGAAATAAATATCAGCTTTAAACTGTACATAGTTATGAGCAGCATGATAAAAAATCTTGTACCATCCCCCTCAGTTCAACCCAAGATGCAAATCATCTCTGTCCAGTGTATCCGCAACATATATGCTACCTGCCTGTTAGTTACTTACTATTTGTCTTTATTGTCAGATTGACTGTTGAGGTACTGCAGTGCTGGGTTCAAGTGAGCCTTCTGGAGTAGCATGATGCTATGTCAGATGCATTCATCTCTCACGTCACCTCCCCTCATCACAGGAGGGGTAGTATAACACAATTTTATATTTTCAGAGAAAGAGAGAAAGAGAAATCAAATTTGCATAACTTTTATTACAGTATATGATTACAATTTTATTCTTCTATTCTATGATTAGTTATTATACCTTTTCATTATTAGTTATTATTGTTACTTTCTTACTGTGCCTAATTTATAAAGCAAATTTTATCATAGGTATGTATAGGCAGGAAAAACATAATTTTTCTTAAGGTTTAGTGTTACCCACAGTTTCAGGCACTAACTGTTGAAATTTATCCCCCACAGATAAGGGGAGACTACTGTATATAATTTCCTCATTGATTATGCTTATTATTCATTACCTGTTTCCCCTCATTAGAGTTTAAGCTCCATGGAGGCAGGAAATATATTTTTATGCGTAGAAGTATCCCAAACATTGGCATGCCTGGCACACAGTATTTGAGTGTTGGCAAAATACTTGAAAATCAGTACTGTTGGAAAACTTCGCAAAGAAAAAGGTGTTGGAGGATCAGTGGGAAAGCATGAAGCTCCCTGGGGATTAGACATGTCTCTGGGAAATCTGGCTACTCCATGGCTAAGGATAACTGATATCTCCCACTTAACTGGCTTAGGGCACACATGGAAATCTCTTTCACATTGTGACTCCCTGGCCTCATCCCACAAATTGAGAGAGATGTGTTTCCCTCTCCTTCCCAAGATAAGTCCAAGCTCATGAGGAAACTTGCCTATGACAAGAGAGTTTGTGCTGCTCCTGACTGTCTCACCGGTCAGAAACCCATCGCCCCGCAGGTCCACCAGACGGTCTTGTCTTCGGTGAGTGCTTAGATCCTGTCTTAGTTCATTTGCTGTTGTAACAGAGTATCTGAGACAGGGTAACTTATAAAGTAAATAACAGAAATGTATGTCTCACCATTCTGGGAGCTGTGAAGTCAAAGGTCAAAAGACTGCATTCAGTGTTGGGCCTCTTTTCTGCCTCATGTCATGGTGGAAGGCATCACATGGCAGGACATGGGGTGGGTTGGAAACTGATGGCAAGGAAGAAAGCAGAAGAAGTTATCGCTAACCACACTCACGATAACAGTAGTAATCTATTCATGAACGCACAGCCCTCATGACCCCAACACCTCTTAAATGTCCCACCTCCCAATACTACCACTACCATGGCCATTAAGTTTCAACCTAACTTTGGGAGGGAGCATTCAAACCACAGAAGATACCATCTCAGGCTTTCAAGAGGAACTACACTCAATGTGGGTGACCCTTACAATGTATATCTGGGCTACAAACTCTGCAGCCCTTTAATAAAATATGCACAAGTACAAGCACGCACAGAAAGCATGCATACATTTCCCCAAAGATATACGTATTCCAGGCAGCTGAGAGCAGGTGTTATGCCACTATGAGCCCACAACCAGCTGTCTTGTGATGCTCTGGTTCCTACTCTTAAGCCAGGCATCACCAGCAAAGAGTACCTTGACTCTTAGATTGAGTTCCTCTGAGGGACTGACATGCTTCTTTCTGACAACTGACCTCAGTTGGGTAACCTGAGACCCTCAGATGTAATAACGTTGAGCGACGCATCAAAGGAGTCGAGAGTTGCTCTCTCTCTCTTCTCATAAGTTCTTGCTACTGGGGCAGGAGGGATGGTTCCACCCATCTATAAAGATGGGACATCTGCTCCCGATGGAATCAAATCTCCAGTAATTGATCACATAGGTATTCTGGTGAGCTGGCCAGAACAAAAGAGTGTTTCTTTCAAGGTGCCTCCCTATCTCTCCACACTTAGAAAGAGGAAATGCTATTTTCATAACATGGATGATCTCCAAGGAGAAATTAGCAGCCTCTTCAGCCCTGGATTCATTACCCTAAGCCCATGACAGGAAAGTAAACACATTAGGATGTCAGCAACTAGACAGTAAATTCCACTCCGTGCTCCAATGGCTTCTTAAATAGCACAGGTATTTCCACATAATTCCTTTTTTTCTTCAAAATAAATAGGAGCTCTTTTAGTCTCTATTAATTCTTAAAAAGCATCAATTACATCCCAAACACTATTTTCTGTCCATTACTTGGAGCAGTTGCCAGACTGAAGGTTTTTTTTTCTCCTCTCCCAGAACCATTTCACTCAATTGTAGAGCTGGAAACAGGAAAGCAGTACATTCCAGAGGAGAAATCCGTAAATCCCTTAAGAGCATCTTAAAGTGAGCCGTGCCTGCCTTTGGTGGGATCCAATGAGATCTTTATGGGCCCCATGCAGGTACTTTTCTAAAATCCAAATTGAAATGATTCCAGGAGATTTTTTTTTTAAACATGAGCATTTCTAGTCACTAATTCTATGGCTAACCTCAGTTCTGGAACAAGCGGGGACCATATCCTCTCTTAGGAATAAAATAAAAATACTTCCCAGAGCTCCAGTAAAGATGGATGATCATCATTGTTATAGTTTGCATCCAGAATGTTCCCCAGAAAAGCTCGTGAGTTGACAACGCAACAGTATTTCGAGGTGAAATAATTGGATCAAGGTTTTAACCTCATCGGCGGATTAATCCATGGATGGATTCATTGACTCAAATGGACTTACTGGGAGGTAACTGTAGGCAGATGAAGCACAGCTAGAGGTGGTAGGTCACTGGGGATGTGGCCCTGGGGACTCTATCTGTCCCTGGCTGATTCCTTTTTTTCTGCTTCCAGCTGCTCTGAGCAGCTTTCCTCTGACAAGCCCTGTCACCATGATGTTTCTTCCTTGGAGTCAGCCAACTATGGACTGAACCTCTGAAACCATGAGCCAAATGAACCTTTTCTCTTCTAGGTTGTTTTTGTCAGGTATTTTGGGTCACAGCCACAAAAAGCTGACTCATACAATCATCCATTTAAAATTAAAACTTCTCGGCTGCTTCTCTGGTCTTTAACTCTTCTTCTTCAAAGGGAAGCTAGAGGGAGGCAGCAAGTCAGAGGGAACGCAGGAATGCTCCTTTGGTCCCAAATGAATATTTACTCACTTTAAAATTAAGGAGCAACAGGGAAGCCTCCCTCTCCCCAAAGGATCATTTCTCTTTCTTCATCCTATATTGAGATCAAGGCTCCTAATCGGGTGGGATAGACACAATTTTCAGTTATATATTCAGGGTCCTTTCTTCTCTTTAGAGATGAAGGAAGTAGACAATATCCATGGCCCATCGTTCAGCACATCGGGAGGAGACTTAGACTCCAGTTCCTGCTAACCTGTCTCCTACCCATAAACTGATTCAAGTGATGCACCCCTTACAGTCCAGAAAATACAACTATTTTGCAAGGATTTTTTTTAAGCATTAATTGAGAAAATGTATGTATGGGTGCCCTGTAAACTCAAAAGCATGATAGTATCTATAGTAACTCTTAGCTTTTTTTAATTAAACAGACACTGTATCAAGAGTCTTATAAAGTTTGAATCCCAACATAGATCTATGAGGGCAAGATGAGTGCAGTCACCCCTTGGTGCCCACAGGGGAGGGGTTCCAGGACCTGCTGCGGTTCCCAAAGCCTACAGAGGCTCAAGTCCCTTCTATGAAATGGTGTAATATTTCCATGCAACCTACACATCCTTCCATATGCTTTAAATCATTTCTAGATTGCTTATAATTCCAACACAATGTAAATGCTATAAATACTTGTTATACTGTATTGTTTAGGAAATATGACAAGAAAAAAATAGTCTGTACAAGTTCACTACAGACACAAATGTTTCTCTGAATATTTTCAATCTACAGCTGGTTGAATCCATCGGTGCAGAAGTCACAGGTCCCGAAGACCCACTTTATTTTCCTATTCTGCAGATTAGTAAACTAAGTCTTAGCACAAAACGATTGATGCTCAGAGATCTTGGGTTAATTGATTGAGTTAATTGATTGGGTTAATTGATCCTCAGAGATCTTGGGTTAATTGATTGAGATGCAATGGAGACTTTGAAACTTAAAGGTCTCAGGTGGTTCTGGGGGCCGACAGGCGGCAGAACCATGGGCTCAGAGCCCAGTTCCTTGTTCCTCACTGTGGGCCAGGAGGCCAGGCGTCACCTGGAAAGGCTGCATCTCAAGCCTCACCCCAGACCTACTCAACCAGTACCTGCATCTCAACACGATCCACAAACTCTGAGAAGCATGGGACTGAGTCATAGCGACATTGCAGAACTGAGGTTAAAATCTAGAGTAGCTGATTGCAGCGCCATGCTTCCAACTATGTAGCCTCCACCCTGCATCTGTTCATGAGTTCAAAAGTACCTTTGAATAAGGAAAACCTCCTCGTAGGACCCTCAGAGCAATGCTGCTCTGCAAAGAAAGATATTCATTACAGCTGGGCGCGGTGGCACATTCCTGTAATCCCAGTCCTTGGGGGAGGCTGAGACAGGAGGATCACAGGTTCGAGGCTAGCCTCAGCAATCTAATGAGACCCTCAGCAATTTATTTGCTGTTTTCAAGATAAAAAGTAAGCCAGGCATGGTGGCGCACACTTGTAATCCCAGTACTTGGGAGGCTGAGACCAGAGGATCTGGGTTCGCAGGGAGCCTCAGCTACTTAGTGAGGCCCTTCGCAACTTAGTGAGACCCTGTTTCAAAATAAAGAATAAAAAATTGGGCTGGGGGTGTAGCTCAGAGGTAGAATGCCCCTGGGTTCAATCCCCTATACCACCAAAAAAAAAAAAAAAGAGTAAAATAGGGCTGGGGTGTAGCTCTATGGTGAAATGCCCCT
>PVJS01000135.1:86456-105944 GCA_004027185.1 Glis glis | reverse complement strand
TATGTTAGAAACAACTTTTTACGGCGTCTAAAGAAACGGCACGTGTTCGAAAATTGCTTGGCAAGGCGATTTTACTTTTTTGCAAAAAAGGGTGCTCCCAGATATGAGAGAGAGCACGCTTCACAAAGAACCCAGTGGGTCTTATATCCCTAATGCAAGGCTCCTCCTGCTCTGAACTTGTATTGGTTGAAGTTGCAGGTTCAGTCTTCCCGGTCAGCTACAGGGGAAGATGGGGGAGGGTCGACACCTGTAATCTCTTAAGAGATGTTAATTTGGGAAAGGGATGTAAGTTCCTACCAGGTTACAAAATGGCTGTTTAAGTGAAACTACCTCCTTTGACAGAAAAGATACAATTATATTCTCACATAGATAGATAGATGATAGATGATAGATAGATAGATAGATAGATAGATGATAGATAGATATTGCCATTTAATAGATGAGAAAACATAAAGACTTTGTGTCCCTGCCTAAGTCACACAGAGAGTAAGACAAAGCTTTGAACCCAGGTTCTCTTAAAAAAAAAAAACTTACGTGATCCAATGATGTATTTCCTTAAGAATGTTTTTGAAACATTGAGAAACCTTTTTCTCTTATCCCTGGCTGACATACAATAGCCTTCTCTCTTTTCTCGGGGATTTTATAACATTATTCCGTTCCACATTATTCCGTTCCGCGCTGCGTTGCAGGAGGAGTTGTGCTGGGGCAGATTCAACTACAAAACCTTCGGTGCCACAAATCACAGCCGCTCACAAGGACTTCCAGAGCCAAGCCCTCCAATCCCCAGGACTTCCCTAAAACAACATTCCATCTGCAGACACTGCCAGGAACCAGCCAATCAAGGGTGGGAAGAAGTGCCCAGAAATTTTGGAGACGGGACAAAAGAGCCGTCTGATACCAGGTGTTCCCAAACATCCCTATTAGCCTGTGTCACACACAACAAATGAGATAAAAGGTCATTTGTTGGAACCCCGATGGTAAATCCCACAGGACAATGCCACATTGTCAGGCTGTCCCCCGGTGACATTTTCCTGCTGATAATGCTGGTATGTATGTGGCTTGGAGAAGTCCCAGGAGAAACAGAGAAGACAACACTGGTAAGTCAAGATATTTAGTCTTGCAAAGTCCATCATGAAAATGTAGAGCTTTCCCCCCGCCCCCAACACCCAAACAATCAGGATTGCGTCTCCTGAAGTGTAAGCCTAGAAGTAATTTTTAGGATCTGACTTGAAGGGGCCAAGAGATGCATCCTATTGCTCTTCCCTGTCTTGTCCTGCCCTTAACTCAGAGCTGAGCAGAGACTTAACTAAATCCAGAGTCCCTATTAGAACATGGATACACATGGGAATTATCACCATAAAATACTAGGGTTGGAAAAGACCTCAGACATAATCCAGTTCCATATCTTTAAGCACAGGTAAGCAAACAGAATCTAAGCTGGCCTCCACGATCCTTATGTCCTGGCATCTCTGCCCTTTGGAGAGTCCTCCCGACCATAAAGAAGGCTGATCTAGATAGCTCACAGGATATTGCAGAAAGAATGGTAAGACACAAAAGATACTAGAGCTTTGTCTTGTTCTCCTGGATCATCAGCTTCGAAGGAGACCGGCCGCCATGTCAAGAGGAAGCTCAAGCAGGCTTGCAGAATGCCCCTCCTGGTAGCAGATCTGCATTCCCCAGTCAAACCCTCAAATGAGTGCCCTTTGAGATTTCGCCAGAGACCCCAGCCAGACTGCTCAGCCAAGGTGCCCCTGAATTCCTAACACACAGAAGCTGTGAGATCACACGTGATTATTGTTCTTTTAAGGTACTACTTAAGGCTTGGGGCAACTTGTTACACAGCCATAAATAACTAATATTATACCCAAAGGGGTTACATGATACATCCAAGGTAGTAAAGCTAAAGAATTAGCTTTTTTAAAAAAATTGGTACTAGGGCTTGAACTCAGAGGCATTCTACCTCCGAGCTACACCCTCAGTCCTTTTTATTCTTCTTTATTTGTGTGTGTGTCTGGTACTGAGAATTGAACGCAGGAGCATTCTACCTCTTAGCTACACCACTAGCCTTATTTTATTTTTATTTTGAAACAGGGTCTCACTAGGTTGATGAGAGTCTCACTACTTGCTAAGGCTGTCCTCAAACCTGTGATCTTCCTGTCTCGGACTCCCAAGTACTGGGATTACAAGTGTGTGCCACTATGCCCAGCTTTTTATTTTTATTTTTATTTTGAAGCAGGATTTTGCTAAGTTGCTGAGGGTCTCTCTAAGCTGCTGAGGCTGGCCTTGAACCTATGATCCTCCCAAGTACTGGGATTACAGACATGTGCCACAATGCCTGGCTAAAAATTCACTTTCTGAATAAAGTCCATATTCACTGTGGCCTAGAAGACTAGATAGAAAGCATTCAACCTTGCTACGGTTTGGATATGATTTGAGTCCCCCCAAGACTTCATGTGTAAAAATTTAATTCCTATTGTGAGGCGCTATAAGGGTCAAAACTTAATCCAACTACTCATGTTTGGAGGTGGGGCCACTGGGGTGTGATTAGGACTAGATAAAATGGAACCCCTGTGATTGAATCCTGGTGGCTTTATAGAAAAAGGGAGAGACAGACCGGACAGATGAAAATACACACGCATGCTTCCTCTCTCTCTGGTCACGTGATGCTCTGAGCAGCGTCTGGACTCTGCCAGCAAGAAGTCCATCACATTTGGGTATAATAGTCAGTTTAGCCCAAGGCTGCCTCTGTACATATTTTAAATTTGGTCTAAAGGTTTCTCTGTACAGTACACAGTGCCCCGTAACCTAACTTCAAGTTTAAACAGACTGCAACCTGCTCTTGTCACAAGAGGCCTGGTGGCAACTTACCAAGGCAAACCAGTTTCATCCAATCACAGGCCGCCGACTGTTCAAACCAAGTTCAAATAAGGCAAAGACCAAGCTGGTACCCTTGGAGCTATCTGCATAGCGACACCTGCTTTCTGTAGGTCACTTCCTTTTCTCTAGCTATAAATATCACCTTTGAGCTAGGCATGGTGGTGCATACCTGTAATCCCAGTCCTTGGGAGGCTGAGACAGGAGGGTTGCAGGTTGGAGGCCAGCCTCAGCAATTTAGCGAGACCCTCAGCAACTTAGTAAGACCCTCTTTCAAAATTAAGAAGAAAAAATAATTTTTTGAAGAGCTCAGGTATAGCCATGTGTGGTGGCGCACGCTTGTAATCCCAGTACTTGAGAGGCTGAGACCAGAGGACCCGGGTTCACAGCCAACCTCATCTACTTAGTGAGGCCCTCTGCAATGTAGTGAGACCCTATTTCAAAATAAAGAATAAAAAGATAGGGCTGGGGGTGTAGATCGGAAGTAGAATGCCCCTGGGTTCAATCCCCAGTACTGCATAAAAATAAATAAATAAATAAATAAAATAAAGGACTTAGGTATAGCTCAGAGGTGGAATGGCCCTGTCTCCATCCTAAATACCAAAACAAAAATAATAAAAATAGAAATATCACCTTCACATGTGGTGGGTGGAACATCCTGAACCATTTTAGGTCCCGGCCACTGCCTAATTCCAGAATGACAAATAAAAGCCACACAAAATCTGCAAAGCTAGAATTATCATTTTTTTCTCTTATCTCTGGTCCCTGGACCGGGGCAGAAAAAATTAAAAAACCCCGGTTATGATTCTCCATGAGTAAATCTCCCTTTACAACTTAAGTAAACACAACTTTCGAGAGCCTTCCTTCGGGCCCCACTGCCCCACCTTCCTCTTCAGATGGAGAAGGGGTCTGTAAGACACAGAAAAGAAAAGAGGTGTTTCTAAGTGGTATGTCAGGCTCTTTGGAAGGAACAGAACAATTTATATTGTTTGAGCCATAAAAGAGCTACAGAAAAAAATTTTTTTTTGAATGGAATCTCTGACCCACAGCACCACAGGGAACTGGGTCAGCACCATGTCTCACTCTGTTTCTCTAATAATTTCCATTTGTACCAGGAGGAACAGATTTGGTTGGGATGGACTTGGTTCCTTTTTCAGCCAGGCTGGGCTCAGGGGTCTCGCTCAGAGAACCAATTCTAAGAAACAGACCTTTAGGGCCTCACCCCCAAAAGGGAGAGGCTGCAGTAAGGGGAGAGGTCCAAGAGATGAAGTCATGAAATGAATTTAAAGAAAGGAAACTTTGGGCCGAAGATAAAAGGGCCTTCTTCGCTGTGAAAATCTATTAGAATATGTAATACTCTCTCAAGAATAGAAGCCCCATTCCTTACATTATTTAACACAAGAGAGAACAAAGAATTGGTGAATGTACATTGATCCTACTTCAGCCCCTGAGAGGATCCGCAAGAGGACCTAATGATGATTGCCTAACTCTCATTTACATGATAATTTGAATCTGAAAACCTCAGGAAATAATGAACCCCACTCTCCCAAGAGCAGGAGGGCCAGTGGGCTGCGACCCTGGCTATCTCTGCAGCTTTCTGTGGGTGGAGAAGTTTTACAGGATTCCCGGCCCTTTCCACCTCACGCCGTATCTAGTAGGAGGAGCTGGACCGGTCTCAAACCTGGACACAGCCAGGTGGCCCGGGAGGGAGTCCCCACATCCCCAGACCCTGCACCCCAGCCCAGGCAAGCCCAGAGCTTCTTCTAGCCCAGATGAAAGCAATAGTGTCTAGGAAACAGATCTCCCCAGAGATGAGAGGGGAAACTAGGAGCCAGGGCACAGGGAAAAAAAATTCTCAACATTGTAGCTCAACGTGCATAGCTCAAATTCTGCTATGCACAAAAGGCCCTGTTTCTGTTCCTGGGCAGAACAAAAGTCACAGACAATTCCTGAAATATACAATGTAGAAATAAACAAGGCCACTGTAAGATTGTTCCAGAGTCCCAGAATCTCAGACATGGAAAGATCCATAGAATTGACCTAAGGCAATTTTTGTTTGTTTGTTTGTTTTGTACTGGGGAATTGAACCCAGGGACTTTCTTCTTCCAAGTTACACTTCTAGCCCTTTTGATTTTGTTTGTTTGTTTGGTACTAGGGATTGAACCCAGAGACATTCTACCTCCAAGCTACACCCCAGCCCTATTTTATAATTATTTTGAAACAAGGTCTCTCTAGGTTTCTGAGAGTCTTACTACTTGCTGAGGCTGTGCTTTGAACCTGTAATCCTCCTGTCTCAGCTTCCCAAGTACTGGGATGGCAGGCGTGCACCACTACGCCTGGCTGCCCTTTTTATTTTGAAACAGAGCCTTGCTAAGTTGCTGAGGCTGGCCTCAGAACCTGCGATCCTCCTGTCTCAGCCTCCCAAGCACTGGGACTACAGGGAGGCACAGTTTTAAAGGGAGCTGAGTAGCCAGAAAGGGGAAATTAAATCCATAGAAATGTTGGGTATAGAAGCGTCAAAGGGGAATATTGGGAGATGGGTGAAGGTTGTCCCCCCTGAGGCAAGAACAGCGACACGAGCCGGGCGTGGTGGCGCACGCTTGTAATCCCAGTACTTTGGGAGGCGAAGACCGGAGGATCCAGGTTCGCGGCCAGCCTCAGCTCTCTCTCTCTTTCTCCCTGTCTCTCTCTTTCTCTCTCTCTCTACTTAGTGAGGCCCTCCGCAACTTTGTGAGACCTGGTTTCAAATAAAGTATAAAAAATAGGACCGGGGGTGTAGCGCGGAGGTAGAACGCCCCTGCGTTCAATCCCCGGTACCGCAAAAAAAAAAAAGAACAGCGACAGCCACAGCAGTTTAGTGAGTGAGCAGACCTCAGAATGTATCTTCAAAGAGGAAGAAGACAAGGAAAGACTCGGGATATGGCAAAACCTGAATAATGTGAGCCCGTGCTTTGTAAAGTAAATGTGCGCATTTGAAGGTTTAGTGGTGATGTTGAATGAATGGGGAGCCAGAAAAGGGCAAAATAGGTTTGGAAATCAGGTCCATGCACTTTACACGTTTTTTTTTTTTTTTTTTTTTTTTTTTTTTTTGGTGGTACTGGGGACTAAATCCAGAATCCAGGCATGCTGTACCTCTGAGCTACACCCCTGCCCCTATTTTACTTTTTTTTCTGGAAACAGGGTCTCCCTAGGTTGCTGGGATGCTCGGTAATTTGCGGAGGCTGGCCTCAAACCTGCAATCCTCCTGTCTCAGCCTCCCAAGTACTGGGATTATGGGTGTGCGCCACCATGCACAGCCACTTTTATACCCCTTTATACCCCCGGTGCCTAGTAAGTACAGTGGCAGACTTACAACAAAGCTCTCTTGGCAAAAAGAGTATAAAAGAGAAAGGTTTCCAAGATCTAGTTTGGGGGACAGGCACTCTGGTCCTCTGGACAGCGGAAATGGAGACTTTAGTCAAATTTGAGATCAAGCCGGGCGTGGTGGCGCACGCTTGTAATCCCAGTACTTGAGAGGCTGAGACAGGAGGATCATAAGTTCGTGGCCAGCCTCAGCTACTTAGTGAGGCCCTCCACAACTTAGTGAGACCCTGTTTCAAAATAAAGAATAAAAAAAAATAGGGCTGGGGGTGTAGCTTGGAGGTAGAATGCCCCTGGGTTTAATCCCCAGTATAACGCAAAAAATAAATAAAGTAAATAAATAAATAAAAAGGGTTGAGGGTGTAGCTGAGAGGTAGAATGCCCCTGGGTTCCATTCCCAGTTCCATCAAAAATAAATAAGTAAATAAATAAAAATAGAAAGGGTTGGGAGTGTAGCTCAGAGGTAAAATGCCCCTGGGTTCAATCCCCAGTTCCATAAAAAATAAATAAAGAAAGAAAAGAAAAGGTTCGGGTATAGCTCAGAAGTAGAATGCCCCTGGGTTCAATCCCCAGTTCCATCAAAAATAAATAAATAAATAAATAAACATGTTAATAAATGAATAAATAAATAAATAAAAATAGAATGGGTTGAAGGTGTAGCTCAGAGGTAGAATGCCCCTGGGTTCCATCCCTGGTACCGCAAAAAAAAAAAAAAAATTGCAATCAGACAGATGAAGCCGGCTTCCTTCCGCTTTGGCCTTGGAGGGGCCGGGAACACCATCTCTGTCGCTAAGAGGAGAGTGGCTTTCCCTAAGCGCTCAAATCCAAATTAAACGAGAACTGGGGTTTTGGTAAGTCCTGTGCTTGGCTCTAATAAATAATAAATAAATCCCTCTTGGAGGCCGGCTCCAGTGAGCTTCTCCTACTCTGTCACATCAAACCTTAGCAACCCAACACCTGCCTAGGGCTTTCTCCTGTTTTCAGGGATCAGCAGAAGCTCTGGGCTCTTCCCTGGTCGCCCCCGTGGAGTGAAGGAGTTAGAGAAGCTCTCTCCCCTGTGTCTCTGCTCCGATCTTTCTCTGGCTGCGCACTCTAAGAACCCCTGATTTGCCCAGGAAGATCTCCTTTCTCCAGACAGAATTTGTTTTTTTTTTTTGCAAAGGGGGGAGGGGTGTGGGTGAGGGGTCTCCCCCTCCCCTTGCCTGGGGGGATTAAGACGCCCTATTGTCCCTGGCCTGATGGTCCCAGCATTTGCATAAATCAAGTCCCTGGGGCTGGGAAGAGAGGCGCGGGCTGCACCTGCTGCCCTGGGTTCCCAGGGCTGACCCCAGTCGGACCTTACAGGTAATTCCATTTGAGACATCGCAGACTCAGGCACCGGGGCTGGGCTTGCGAGTGGAATAATGACTGGAGGAGAGAGCGAGAGACAAGGAGAAACACCCCCCACCCCCCAAGCGCGGCTGGAAGTGGTCCGAGGTCTGGGAAAGGAGCGGGCTTTGAATCCGGGGCGTTCTTTTAAACAGGCCTTTATTGGGAGCGCCTTCCAACCTCCAAGCCTCATTGAGCTTGAAAAGCTACAAGCTTCCTTTCTTGCAGAGACCCTCTGGCCTCTCCCCTTCCCCTCTTTCATCCACGTCATTGTTAGCGGCGGCAGCACTGGTAGAGGCTGCCAGGGCTTGGAGGAGGCGGTAGGATCATATCCCAGATGTAAAAAACGGTAGAACAAAGAGGCAGAGGAGGGTGGTGGGGGAGAGCCTCGGGGGCATTCACGCCTGGGACCTGGCTTTCCTGCATAAATAACATTTTTCAGTTTACAGATTGCCTACGCTTACAGAATGTGCTACATTGACCAGAACACCCAGTATTTATTTCCATTGGACAGGTGGGGAAACTGAGGCTGGCCAATGAGACATGACAGGATCTAGCAGATCAGTGATGGGGCCAGGACAGGAGCCTTTCTATGATTCTGACTTTATGTTCCAAGTTCTCTTACGCAGTCCTTGCTCCATCTGTCTAAGAAGGCCATGGGAAGGAATTTTAGGGCTAGGTTTCCACTTAACCCAGTACTTAGCTAAAGGACTTAATATACCTACGGCACATAATCTTCATCCAGGACTGTTTTACTGGCAAATGAAGGAGAAGACTTTATTGAGCACCTGAGGTATGCAGGCTCCTGGCTTGGCAGTAGTGCTGCTGATAACTGGCATCCTCAGAAACATTAGCAAATGAATGGTTTTATTGACTTGTGTTCAGATGAACAGGAACAGGCCGACCCAAGCCCCAGGAGCAGCTTCGCCAGCTGTTCCGCCTGTCTAGCCAGCAGCCTCTGTTTTCTGTCTCCTATGACTCCTCAGCCCTCCACAGTTCTTAACATTTGCTTTCCAAAATCAGGAAGGGTCATGACATCACCTGCTGGTTGTAGGCCAATCGACTTCATTTTAATCATTGGGCATTAGCCCAGGGTAATCCAGGGTGGTCACTCACTGTTATTTGCACTTTTAACTTCTTAAACAGTGCTGAAATACACTTTACATACAGTAAATTTACATAATGAATTTACATAACGAATTTACATACAGTAAATTCACCTTTTTAAAATGGACAGTTCTTGCTGAGCGAGGTGGCGCACGCCTGTATTCCCGGTACTTGGGAGGCTGAGACAGGAGGATCCCAAGTTCGAGAACAGCCTTAGCAACTTAGTGAGGCCCCCCGCAACCTGGCAAGATCCTGTGTCAAAACAAAAAATAAAAATAAAAAATAAAAAGGGCTGGGGGTGTAGCTCGGAGGTAGAATGCCCCTGAGTTCAATCCCCAGTACTAAAAATAAATAAATAAATAAAAATAATAAAATAAATAAAATACATTTAAAAATTGGACAGTTCTATGAGTTCAGTAGCCACAATCATAATCAAGATATAGAACAAATTCATCAACACCTCCCCACTCCCCTTTCCCGGAATTTCCCTCACTCTACCTACCCACTGGCCCCAGGTCTTGTCTTTTCTAGAATGTCATGAAGATGGAGTCTTACATGATGTAGCCTTTCGAGTTAGGCTTCTCTCACTTTTAACGTGTATTCGTGTTGTGTGGATGGGCGCTTCCTTCCTTTTTATTACTGAACTGTGTTCTGTTTTTTTTTTTTTCTCAGTATTGGGGATTGAACCCAGGGACATTCTACCTCCGAGCTATACCCCAGCCCTATTTTTTATTCTTTATTTTGAAATAGGGTCTCACTAAGTTGCGGAGGGCCTCACTAAGTAGCTGAGGCTGGCCACCAACCCGGATCCTCTGGTCTCAGCCTCCCAAGTACTGGGATTACACGCCCGGCCTAAACAGTGTTCTGTTGTATGGACGCACCACATTTCATTGAGCCCTTCACTAATTAAAGGACATTTGGGTCATTTCCAGTATTGGGAATTTTTGAAAAAAGTCACTACATGCATTTATTTATAGTTTCTCTCTCTCTCTCTCTCTCTCTCTCTGTCTCTCTCGGAGAAATGCCCAGGATGGAATGCTCATTTATAGTGTATGTGTGTGTGTGTGTGTGTGTGTGTGTGTGTTACTGTGGATTGAATCCAGGGGCTTTCTACCTCCCAGCTACACCCCCAGCACTTAATTATTATTATTATTACTATTATTTTGAAACAGGATCTTACACCCCTCACATTATTATTATTATTATTATTATTATTGAATTTTTATTTTGAAACAGGGTCTTGCTAAATTGCTGAGGCTGGTCTGGAACCTGTGATCCTCCTGTCTCAGCCTCCCAAGTACTGGGATTACAGGCGTGTGCCACCACATCTGGTTTTTTTGAATTTTATAAGCAACAGCCAATTGCTTACCAAACCAATTTTCCTGAGTTTCTGCACCATTGGTGCATTCCTATTAGCAACACATCGAAATTCCAGTTGCTCCACAATCTAGTATTGTATTGTATTATTATTATTATTATTATTTGCTATCCTAATGGGTATACAGTGGTGTCCCATTATGGTTTAAACACAGAAAGAACTGTGTTTCCCTAATGACCAACGATGTTGCATTTTAAACTTTTATGTCTATTGATGGCATAGAATCGTCTTAGGACATAAAGACTCAGGTATAGAGTGCAGAGATTTTTGTGTGTCTGATTTGTTGAGCTTAATTTTTTCTCTTTTTGGCCCCGGAGGGTGAAGGCACCTGCATGATGACAACGCAATGTACCCAATTGAGCAATGCAGAAGCCCCAGGTCATTCTTGACATTTCCTTCACTGATACGCTACCAAGTCTTAAACCCAGTTTGAAAGCCTGGGTTCCAGTGGCCCAAGTTCAAGAGCAAAAGACCTCTGAGTGTCCTCCTAGCCTTATTCTTTAGTCCTACTCCTTAATCTTGATTTCTGCAGCCTTGTACCTGGAGTAACAAGGTAAGGAGAGACTTAAGTTTAAGAGCAAAAAAAAAAAAAAAAAAAAAAAAAAAAAAAAAAAAAAAAAAAAAAAAAAAAAAAAAAAAAAAAAAAAAAAAAAAAAAAAACCATGAAGGAGGAAAGCCTTTCTTTCCCTTTCTTTCTTTCTTTCTTTCTTTCTTTCTTCCTTCCTTCCTTCCTTCCTTCCTTCCTTCCTTCCTTCCTTCCTTTCTTTCTTTCTTTCTTTCTTTCTTTCTTTCCTTCTTTCCTTCCTTCCTTCTTTCTTTCTTTCTTTCTTTCTTTCTTTCTTTCTTTCTTTCTTTTCTCTCTCCTTCCTTCCTTCCTTCTTTCCTTCCCTCCCTCCCTCCCTCCCTTCCTTCCTTTCTTCCTTCCTTCCTTTTTTTGCAGTACTGGGATTGAACCCAGGGGCATTCTACCTCTGAGATACACCTCCAGCCCTATTTTTTATTCTTTATTTGGAAACAGGGTTTCACTAAGTTGTGGAGGGCCTCACTAAGTAGCTGAGGCTGGCCGTGAACCCGGATCCTCTGGTCTCAGCCTCCCAAGTACTGGGATTACAAGCGTGCCACCACACCCAGCAAAAACCCTTCTTTCTCAGTTAAAACCTGCTTGCTCATGTCTCCCAAACCTACCTGCTTTCCTAGGTTTTATTGGGTTTCCTTTCTCTTGGTGAATTTCTAAATGCTTGCCCATTTCAGAATCTTAGGAATTTGTTGTTCTTTTTTTATTTTCAAATTTCTCTCCTTTTTTTTTTCTTGTACTGGGGATTGAACCCAGGGGTGTTCTACCTCCAAGCTATACCCTAGTCTTATTTTATTTTTTTTATTTTGAAACCAGTTCTTGATAAGTTGCTGAGTGTCTTGGTAAATTGCTGAGGCTGGCTCGAACCTGCGATTCTCCTGTCTCAGCCACCCAAGTAGTGGGATGATAGGCATGCATCACTACGCCCAGCTTCAAATATTTATTCTTAAAATTTTCAAATATATAAAACAAAGTTAATGGATTGAAACAATATTTATTGATTTATTTATTTATGGTACTGGGGATTGAACACAGAAGCATTCTACCTCTGAGCTCCACCCCCAGCCCTATTTTTTGTTCTTTATTTTGAAACAGGGTCTCACTAAGTTGAGGAGGGCCTCACTAAGTAGCTGAGGCTGACCGTGAACCCGGATCCTCCGGTCTCAGCCTCCCAAGTACCGGGATTACAAGCGTGCATCACCACGCCCGTCTTGAAACAATATCATTTTAAAATTAGGCAGTATTTGACTTATCCGTCCTCTTATTTTTAGCTCAGTTGTAGACAGCATACCCTTTCCACACTTAAGAGCTTCAGCAGGAGTTTCCTAAAAATAGACATTCCCCTACATTCTGCAATATGATTACTCTACCTAAGAAAAATAGCAAGAATTCTCTCATATAAACTAACACCCATCGATACGCAGCTTTTCCCCAAATGTCTTTCATTCAGTGACTCTGAACCTAGTTAGAATTCACGAATTTGGTTGCTGTATCTCTTTAGTCTCTTCTTATCTAAATGTGTCTCCTACCTTGTTTTTTATTTGCCTTTTGTCAAGCGAGCAGGCCTTAGAGAATGTCCCACATTTTGAATTTACCCCATTGTTTCATTATCTGCGACGTCATTCGATCTTTTTCCTCTACTCCTTTGTCTTCTACAAACCGAAAGTCACATCTTGAGAGCTAGATTCAAGTTAAAGCATTTTTGCAGGAATATATCATAGATGACACTCTGAATTTCATAATGCATCATATCAGCTACAAGCTTTACCATCAACGATACTAAATTATTTGTTTGTTTGTTTGTTTTGCAATATCGGGGATTGAACCCAGGGGCATTCTACCTCCGAGCTACACCTGCAGCCCTATTTTTTATTCTTTATTTGGAAACAGGGTCTCAGTAAGTTGTAGAGGGCCTCACTAAGTAGCTGAGGCTGGCCGTGAACCTGGATCCTCTGGTCTCAGCCTCCCAAGTAGTGGGATTATAAGTGTGCACCACCACGCCTGGCTAATGATGCTAAACTGACACTTGGCGAACATGCCTTTCCTTTCTTGGAATTCACGTGTAATCTGTGAGGAAGGTTCTGGCACATGTGAACATCCCACATCCCTGGTACCGCAAAAAAAAAAAAAAAGGACATTTGGGTCATTTCCAGTATTGGGAAATTTTGAAAAAAGTCACTACATGCATTTATTTGTAGTTTCTCTCTCTCTCTCTCTCTCTCTCTCTCTCTCGGAGAAATGCCCAGGATGGATTGCTCATTTATAGTGTGTGTGTGTGTGTGTGTTACTGTGGATTGAATCCAGGGGCTTTCTACCTCCCAGCTACACCCCCAGCACTTAATTATTATTATTATTACTATTATTATTCTCCCTCAGCTAGCCATCTTATCCTCTATTGTTTATATGTGCCTGAGTTAATTACTTCACTAAGGACTTCTGGACGATCCCTTCTAAATTTTATTATTCCTTCCACATTCATTAGTTGGCATTTTTCAATTAAAAAAAAGAGATTTCCATTGATGTAGGATAGAAGAAATAAAAGAAATAGGTAGAAATGAGACAGGAAGGAGAAGTCAAATATATCTTTACTATAAGAACCTGGTGTTCTTGTATAAAGTTCCTTATATCTTACTCCCCAAACCAGTTCTCTCTCCTAGGTCTGTCTTTCCCAAATTCCTGGGAAATCTGTAAATCCTTGAGTTAACTTGGAAAAAATTATAATTGCTCTTTGCACTGTTAATAAGACAGATACAACAGCTTGAGAAATCTATAATTTAGGGACCTTTCCAGCTTGTCTATTGATCAGATTACAGAGACCACAATAAATCTGAGGATCCAAAAGTTGACCAGCCCCCCCCCCAGAAACCACTTTGTGACCACCAGACTGAGGTCATCCTCACACACCTTCCTGTACCCACCCTTCAACCAAATTTCCTTTAAGAGAAGAGCCATGAGCCCCTCAGATGTGTCCCTCCCTCTCTTGAGAGCGCTCACATTCTCCCTTGAATGTGTATTTCCGACTTTCCCAATGAAACCTCTGTCTATATCTCTGACGAGTGCATGCTGAAGTTCTTTTCTGTCATGTAATCCAAGGACCCCACCAGTCCTGAAGTGGGTTTCCCTTGTTGGGAACTAACTCCTCAATCCTTCATGGGATCAACCCTTCTCCCTTGATACCATCACCAACGAACTGTGGTTCCTCTTTTAAAAGCTTGACACTCAGGTAAATGCTTGTTTTCCTTTAGTTAATTTTTAGAACACGATGTGGGTGTATTTTATCACCTTTAGCAACAACAAATGTGTTTCTGTCTCTGTCTCTCTCTCTCTCTCCATCAGTGTGGACTCCTCAGTGTTATTTATTCAGTGCGATTCAATCAATTTCAGCCAGTATTTTTGATGTATCATGAGCTAAATTTGCCGCCTGGGAGCCCCTTCCAGCTGGTTCTGTGTCCACATGCCCCCATGGTCTCTGAGAACTTTTAAAATTTCTAGAACAACCGTAGAGCTCAGCTTCATTTTGTACTTTTCCTGCTGCAGACCTGGATGAGCAATTTCATGAAGGATCCTTATTTCCTCCCCTTGAAGGATGGCACTTAGAAACCCTAACCCAGGTGTTACAGAGACTCACTGTTATAACGGTGTGATTGCTCCTCAGCTCTCTGTGTAGTCTGATGCAAAATGTATGCATTTAAAACATAGTTCATATCAATATTTTGAACTCATATTTAACAATGCAGGTTCTCCCTACCCTAATTCTAATTTTATATTAGTAATACTAATTTTGCTAAATTAGTAATACTAAAAATATTAAAAATTAGTAATACTAATTTTTAATTTATACTAATACTAATTTTATATTAGTATCTCTCTCTCTCTCTCTCTCTCTCTTTTGTGGTGCTGGGGATTGAACCCAGGGGCATTCTACCTCTGAGCTATTTTGCCAGCCCTATTTATTTTATTTGAAACAGGGTGTCACTAAGTTGCGGAGGGACTCACTAAATTGCTGAGGCTGACTGCAAACCTGCGATTCTCCTGTCGCAGCCTCCCAAGTACTGGGATTACAAGCGTGCGCCACCACGCCTGGCTTCTTGCTCTCTTTTTTTTTTAAACATGGAAAACCTTGGTTCTTAACTAACATTTGTGATACATATTTATTTGCTTTATCCTACACTACAGATAAACCTATTTAACTTATAATGCTATCAAAATTCTTGAGTGGAATTGAACCCTTTTTTGCGGTTATTCTTATTTTCCCACTTATACACACAAAGAATTAGCGTACTAAATGTACTAGTCTGTACCTTGTTTTCTCACTTAATAACATAGTCTAGAAATCTTCCCTTATCAGTACATATAGATCTTCCCTATGTAGTAAACATATCAGTTTATTCAGTCTGTCTGCTAGTGGTGAGAATTTAGGTTTTTTCCAACATTATGCTATCAGGATATTTTCATATGATAATTTTTTTTTTTTTTTGCGGTACCGGGGATTGAACCCAGGGGCATTCTACCTCCGCGCTACACCCCCGGACCTATTTTTTTATACTTTATTTTGAAACCAGGTCTCATGAAGTTGCGGAGGGCTTCACTAGGTAGAACCGGGATCCTCCGGTCTCCGCCTCCCAAAGTACTGAGATTACAAGCGTGCGCCACCACGCCCAGCTAATTCTTTTAAAGTTGATAAGACTCTCTGCCTCCCTCAATGATGTTCTCATTCAGGGGTTTTCTTGGTTGTTTTTGCCTATTTATGTTTTTTAAAACATTTTCTCCAGCTCTCAGTAGGAGGTGGGGGTGGGAGGGGGAGGTATGCATGTTTGTGGAAAATGTTTTGGCATTTTTATTGGAATCATTTTACATAAATATTAACTTGAGGAAGAATCAACATATTTCTAATGTAAAGTCATCATAACGAAGAACATAAGATGTCTATTCTCCAAGTCTTTTAGAAGAACCTTATATTTTTTTTACATAGTTTGGCAAATTTCTTGCCAAGTTCACCTCCAGGATTTTATCTGTGTTGGCTTTTTCAGCTAAGAAGCTCCTTGCTGTCTTCCCCCCCTTGTTTATATTCAAATCATCCCTCTATTCTAGTTAAAGTGCTCTCTAAATTCCACAGTGTCAATCTGCCTAGACTCCACAGTACTGGTACTTGTGTGATAGTGTGATAATCTCTCCTAGAAATAAATTGTTACAGGGAGCCGTTTCTTCCTTGATTCTTGCTTTTCCCGAGAGAGAGATTTCAAACAGCAAGCACAAATAGGGGAACATGGGAGATTTATTTAAGGAGGTTGGGGGTACAGCTTAGGAGAAGGCTGTGATAAAGGGGTTCCATTCCAGAGAAAGGGTCTGGAATGGGTCACTTTCAGGAGTGGAAAAATAGGGGTGAGTCTTCCATGTGGTGAGATTTATTCAGTCTGGAAACCTTTTCCTTCTCATGAACATTTGGGGAGGTCACTATCTCTTTGTGCTGTGCTGTTCTCGCCATGTTGGGAATTTTTGCCCAGGTGCCTAAATGAAACCCTACCCTGAATTTACCCTCCTGATATCCCTGTGGGGTTCCCTAACCACAGCTGGGGGGAGTCCCATATTTTCTTTCATGAGTGCCTGCTTAACTTTCCCCCAGGTCCAGCCCAATCCCGCCCTGGCCTGCTCACTTTTCTCTAGCTGCCTGACACCTTCAGGTAGGGCTCCCGTCTCTCTTCCCTTTGTCCGCTGCTTCCTTCTGCCTCTGCTGTAGACCTGCTGAACCATTTCCCACGTGTGAATGCCTTTAGTTCTGTTTCTGATGTCCTCTGTCCTCTACCAATTCCTTTCTGTCTCATCTTCTCGTCAAAAGAAACCCTTTAGACAAATCCACTGTAGCAGAGTTTCCTTGACCAAAGACACCGAGTCAGGTAGCAGCTCAGAGCAAAAATGCCTCAGAATGCTCCACCCCATCCCCTGTCCAGGCTGTATAGATAGCCAGAGACAGGAGAGTGACACTCAGAAACAACCTGATTGGCTGCAAGTGGCATTGGCCTATATGGGTTTGGAAGCATTCAGCCTCTTGATTGGCTGGAATTGTTCACTGCTGTGATTGGCTTGAGACTCAGTTACTTGTTGCCAGAGTATACTCGTAGGTTAGTTGATGGTCTGTTTACACATCAAGTTATATTACGGTTCCCTACGTAAGGAGAAACCCTCAGGTTCAACTTAAAATACATATGGAGAGCCGTTAGGCCAAACTTGATCCCCTTTAACACTCCCAATCACATAGTCCATGGCTAACTTTTGTTGACCATTGAGGTCTCAGTCACTTTCTTTGGAAAGCATTCATGGACCCGCTGAAGACTAGATCAGGCTACAAGACGTGGCGCACCGTTTGCCATCGTCTGATCACTGGTCCGCGTACCTGCAGAGCTGTCAGCTCCCTGCGGGCAGGGACTATCCCTTCTTCAGAGTTTTATCTCCATGACCAGCCCAGTGTCCAGCCAAATCCACTCCTCAGCCTCTTACTATGAAATGCAGGAAAAGTTTGTGCTTAGAGCTGTTGCTCCTCTTAGCCTGATTCAGTAGGTGCATACAGATGAACATCCCTTGAGAGGAGAGGTGCCTGAATTTGGAACAAAGAATATGCAGAGGCAGAAACAAAGAGTAAAGTCTCCATAGACGTATCCCAATTGGACTTTGGTTTTGTTTGGTTTGGTATTGGGAATTGAACCCAGAGCCATTCTACCTCGAAGCTATACCCTCAGCCTCCCCCCTTTCCTTCCTTCCTTCCTTCCTTCCTTCCTTCCTTCCTTCCTTCCTTCCTTCTTTCCTCCCTTCCTCCCTCCCTCCCTTCCTCTTTCTTTCTTTCATTCTTTCTTTCTTTCTTCTTTCTTTTCTTTCTTTCTTTCTTTCTTTCTTTCTTTCTTTCTTTCTTTCTTCTTTCTTTCTTTCTTTCTTTCTTTCTTTCTTTCTTTCTTTTGTCTCTCTCTCTCTCTTTCTCTCTAACATATATACTATTTTTTATTTGTCCTGACTTCATTTGAAATTTCTGAATTGCAAACCTTTAATCCCCCCACGTCTCAAAGCCCCTCCAGGTAGTTGAAAGCAGTCACCATCTGCCTCGCAGAGGAAGCTGATTCTTGGCTTTGACCAGCTGCAGTAAATTCTGTTTTAGAATATATTTGTTAGATGTATCGGAATTCCCTCCCTAGGATTATATGGTTTATTTTTATTTTTTATTGCTGCGTTGTAATCATACATCATGATGAAGTTCAGAGTGGTAGAGACATACATGCACACTGCACTTGGTAAACCTCCCTCCAACTCCTACCCTGCTCCCTCCCTCTCCCTGTGCATGATATTGATATTGAAATAGGGTCTCACTAAGTTGCTGAGGGTCTCACTAAGCTGCTGAGTCTGGCCTGGAACCTTGGATCCTGTTGTCTCAGCTTCCCAAGTATTGGGAATATAGGCATGCACCACAGCGCCTGGCTCCAATTGGACTTTGAATGCTTACAGTAACATACCTCCCCCTCCCTGATTATCTGGGATTTCTACCACTTAAAATTCTCTTAACACATATGAACTGGGAAAAGAGTGGATTTTTCAGTGAAGCCTAGCTTTGTGTGTCACAATATTCCATCTGCCAGAGTCTTGGATGGGATGATTAAAAAAAAAAAACAAACAATAAAACAAAAACCATTAAAACAGTTTTCCTCTTTTTGCCCAAACAGGAGGGATGTGTCTCCTCTCAACAGAGAATGCACAAGGCTTACATGACTATTTCTCTCTTCTAGTTTTACTAAAATTTCACTCAGATTTGTAGATATAAAGGTTTAGGGGGAAAAAAACTTGAAAGAAAAATTCCCATTTAGCATAGAGATGGCAGGGGAGAGGCCCCATTGGCTTTATTTAGTTCATTCAGAGTTCTGCTAGCAGAGACGCAGTGCAGAGCCTGGACCCTCCTTTCAGTTCCCTCTCACAGAAGAGAAATCCACCACCGTGCCGGCAACCTGATTCTTGCCCTAACAGTGTCAAAAGAATAGTGGTTTTTAATCTCGGGAGTGTTTCAGGATCTCCTGGACTGCTCCTTAAAATGTAGGTTGCTGCCCCCCCATTTCTGATTCAGACCTGGTCTGGGGATGGGGAATTTGCATTTCTTATGAGTTTCAAGGTGATGCTGATGTTGCTGGTCTGGGTACCACACGTCAGAAGTTCTATTAGAGGGACAGCGTCGGGTGCTGCACCTGCTGTGGCCAAGAGGGCGAACTTGTCTGTGATCAGGAGAGAAAAGCTAGCGGTCCATACTAGGAATATTTTCTCCCTTCTTGTCATACACCGTAGCTCCTGCTTTCCTGGGCCCTCTCACCAAAGGGTCACAGTATTTTCAAGGCCAAGTGTTAATTTAAATTTTTTAATATTCATTATCATGGTTTTATTTATTTATATTTTATATGTTTTTATTGGTGCATTGTAGTCTCACATCACAGTGAGTATCAGTTTGGTGTTGACATACATGCACACAGCTCTTGGTGTCCTTCCCCCCCGCCTCACCCCCACATGTAGCACTGAGAATGATGTTGGTATAATCTCATATGTACACATTGTTTATGACAGTAATTCCATAGATTCACTTCTTTCTTTCCCTTCCCCTTCCCTTGTACCCCTTCCCTTGCACTACTGAGGGTTCTCTGTTGTCATTGGAGTCCCTTTTGTGTCCCCACTACTCCCTAGGTTGCGCATATTAATGAAAACATATGTCCCTTCTTTTTTTGTGATTGGCTAATCTCACTTAACATAATGTTCTCCAGATCTTTCCATTTTCTTGCAAATGCTGTTATTTTGTTCTTCTTTATTG
>PVJS01000135.1:54985-86356 GCA_004027185.1 Glis glis | reverse complement strand
AGTTTTCTGGTTTCAATCCCTTTGGTATGATACCCAGTAGTGGAATAGCCGGATCATATGGTGGATCCATTCCCAGTTTTCTGAGGAATCCCCACACTGATCTCCATAGTGGTTGAACTAGTTTGCAAAATTTAAATCTAAATTTAAATTAGGAACTCAGCCTATACTTTCTATCACTTTGAGGAATAGAAACAAAGGTTCGAAGTGAGGCAAAGCTTCAAAAACCAGAGAAGCAACAAGAAATTGTTAAGGCCCTAGAGTTAGGAGGCAGGCCAGTCAAGATAGAGGCAGCTTTAGCCGGGCGTGGTGGCGCACGCTTGTCATCCCAGTACTTGGGAGGCTAAGACCGGAGGATCTGGGTTCAAGGCCAGCCTCAGCTACTTAGTGAGGCCCTCCGCAACCTAGCAAGACCCTGTTTCCAAATAAAGAATAAAAAACAGGGCCGGGGGTGTAGCTTGGACGTAGAATGCCCCTGGGTTCAATCCCTGGTACCGCAAAAAAAAAAAAAAAAAAAGATAGAGGCGGCTTTAATAACAGGGCCCTTTTCTTTCTAGAGGTTTTGGTTACATTTAGTTAGGAAGGTTATAAAAATAAATAAGACCTGACCCCAGTCTCCAGGGGCATATGGTCCAGCTGGCAGGTTGATAAAAGAATAAAGCAGAAGGAAATCTCTCATCCTAAATTCCAGGCAATGCACTGTCAGGGGTCAGGGAACAGAGGGGCTGATTCAACCCAGGGACTGACCGTGCAGGAGGAAGCATCGACTCTCCTTAGTGTCTCCTTTGCTCAGACACTGTGCAGGCCCTTTCACATTTAACTTCATCCTCCAAACGCCCTTGTGGAGTCAGCTATCCATGCATCTCATTGAGAATGCTCAACATTCTCACTGCTGTAATCCAAGACAACTGACCACACAATTGAGAGGGAGGAAGATGTATTTGCTCATGTGTTTTGGAGATTTTGTGGTTCAGACTATGTCAAGCCAGGTCTGTGGAGCTCAGGGCATGGCGATGGGGAGCAGAGAGAGGGAGAGAGCAAGGGCTCTGCTCTCGTATCATGGAGGCCAGAAGCCAGAGACAGCCAACAAGCAAGGAGATTCAAAGACAAAACCACAGTCCCTAAGGCCACACCCCCAGGGACCCACTTTCTCCAGCCAAACTCCACCTGCCTAGGTTACCAACCAGTAAATCCATTACAATGGATTTATCTACTGATGAGATTTATCTACAACCCTCACGACTCAATTATATCAACTCTGAACCTTCATACATAAGCTCTTCAGGGGACATTCTGTATCTAACCACAACATCTATCAATGTCAAAGCTTTTTGGGGGGGTGCTGGGGACTAAATCCAGAAGCATTCTACCTCTGAGCCATACCCTCAGCCCTTTTTATTTTTTATTTTGGGACATTGTCTCATTAGGTTGCTGAGGCTGGCCTCGAAACTCTCATCCTCCTGTCTCAGCCTCCCAGGTACTGGGGTTTTAGGCATGCACCACCATACCTGGCTGGCTGAGCTCTTGATCGTGGGATTGGCCATGGGAGGTGGGAGAGTAATTGAAAGAAAGCAATGAGCCCACTTCGCTGGCTGAACTTGAACTTTTATTATTTTTGGGAAGTCATGTGAAAAATAAGCCATATGATACCTTAGACTTGCCCCTGAGGTTTACATTATTGACCAGGACTTTCATGAGCTAAAGACAGAACAAAACAAAAGAGAAAACATCCCCATAGCACATCTACATAGTATCTCTCCTAGCCTGCAGCTGGAGCACCAGCAGCAAACCTCAAACCCTCTGTCTTGGAGAACTCACCTGCTCCTGTGTGAATTCCTAGTATTGTCTGAAGCCCCAGTGTCTGTCTGTCTGTCTCCCTCTGTCTCTGTCTGTTCTGTCTGTCTGTCTGACACACACACATATACACACACACACGGGTCCCCTTCTCTACTGGACACATCTTTCTCACATTCAGCATCGGAAGCTCAGAGAGGAACCCCTCAAATGACATTGGGTCTAGCCAGGTGTGGTGGCACATGCCTGTAATCCCAGGACTTGGGGAGGCTGAGACAGGAGGATGACAGGTTCAAGGCCAGCCTCACAACTTAGCGAGACTCTCATCAACCTAGCACGATTCTCTTTCTTAAAACAAACAATAAAAAGGTCTGGGGTGTAGGTAGAATGTCTCTGGATTCGATCCCTAGTACCACAGGTTCCAGGCCAGCCTCAGCAACTTAGCAAGACTCTCATCAGCCTAGCATGAGTCTCTTTCTTAAAACAATAAAAAGGTCTGGGGTGTAGGTAGAATGTCTCTGGATTCAATCCCTAGTACCCCCCCCACACACACAAATGAGCTGGGTGTGGGGGTGCACGCTTGTAATCCCAATACTTGGGAGGCTGAGACAGGAGGATCTGGGTTCGCAGCCAGCCTCAGCTACTTAGTGAGGCCCTCTGCAACTTAGTGAGACCCTGTTTCAAAATAAAGAATAAAAAATAGGGCTGGGGATGTAGCTCAGAGGTAGAATGCCCCTGGGTTCAATCCCCAGTACTGCAAAAAAAAAAAATGAGATTGAGTCTATACTCAGCTGGGGGGTGGGGTAGGGAATGCTGGGTCAGAGGCTTCTGCTCTGTGACCTCAAATACCAGACAAGCACAGGCAAGCGAACCAGGTGGCATTTAACCTGCTTGTTCCTGAAATGGCCACGAGCATAGCTCTCTTACTTCATCTTCAGACAAGAACAGAGAATGCCCCCATCCTGAAGGAAGACACTCTGTATATATCAACTTCATAGATGAGGCACAAAATGTGTGTGTGCGTGTGCACGAGCCTGTGTGTGCATGTATGTGTGTGTGCGTGTGTGTTCCCAGTTACACAACTTAACTGACTCAGTCACCGCATAATGCTGCTGCAGCTCAGGAAAATTGAGTCTCCCCTCGAAGCGCAGGTCTCTGACGGTTCAGCAGGTTCCTATTAGGTCTGGCTTGTTCGTTCCTTTTCTCTTTCCCAACACCCCCCCGAAAACTCCATGACTGTACCCTTCGGGTCTCCAAAGTGAGTAATTAAATAATTGTGGCTGCCTGACACCTGCTATGTCTCTGAAGGAGACATCCACAGGGGAGCAGGATTCAAGCTGCCTCGGTGGATTCGTGCACGTACATGCACGTGCACGCACCCATGTTCATGCTCACGTCTATGCACGTCTGTTGTTAGTCAGGTGAATTTTTTCTGTTTCTGAGCTCCGCGCCATGCCGTAAGCCCTGCCACACTGTCCAGGTGCCTCATATATACATACATACATATACATATATATACACATACATATATACATACATACATATACATATATATACACATACATATATACATACATACATATACATATATATACATATACATATATATACTCAAATTATATACTCATATATATACTCAAGTTATATATATATATACATATATATATATATATATATATATATATATATATGTTTTTGGTACTGGGATTGAATCCAGGGACATTCTACCTCCAAGCTACACCCCCAGCCCTATTATATTTTTTATTTCGAAACAGGGTCTCAATAAGTTGCTGCAGGTCTCGCTAAGTTGCTGAGGCTGGCCTTGAACCTGGGATCCTCCTATCTCAGCCTCCTAAGTACTGGGGTTACAGGTGTGCGTCCCCATCAGGTCTGGCTCCTTGAGTATTTTTTCCATTTTTCCACCTTCTCAGAGCCTCCTTTGTCTGCTCGCTGCAGCCCTAACTTGGGGTTTCTTTGTGCAGCTGGAAGGTCCTGCTGGGTGCCCGTCTTCTGGTCATAGTCTGCGTTAGCTCCTCAGGGGAGTGAGTCTTTCACTCCTAGTCACAGGGACCATGTGCCTGCCCTGATCTGCACCTGGCTGAGCTGGGGACACCCATGCATTTCTTACAATGACCTTTAACTCCTCACTGCACTAGCCCAGATTTCTTAAACCCCTGTCACCAGGTTAGAGGGACGAGGTGTCTCACTCATCCGTGTTAGCGGGAACTCAGGATTTGTCAGAATCAAATCATTAAAATAAGGTCATTATAAAGAAAAAAAACTCAGATGTTGAAGTAAGCCATTTCTGGCCGTAGAGTCGAAGGGCTGCCCAGGTATAAATGATGTCGGATATGTATGGGTCAGACTTATGGAAAGCTTTTATTCTGTAAGAATTTTTAGAAATGTGTTTTTTTCTTTCTTACCTTTTTTTCTTTTATCTTTTTTCCTTAGCACTAGAGTTGGGGGCAGCGGGGAAGAAGGGAGGATAAAACACAGGAAATGGAAACGATTCTGGAATTTTTTTTTTTTTTGCGGTACCGGGGATTGAACCCAGGGACATTCTACCTCTGAGCTACACCCCCAGCCCTAGTTTTTATTCTTTATTTTGAAACAGGGTCTCACTATGTTGCAGAGGGCCTAAGTAGCTGAGGCTGGCTGCGAACCCGGATCCTCCGGTCTCAGCCTCCCAAGTCCTGGGATTACAAGTGTGCGCCACCACGCCCGGCTACAGTTCTGGAATTTGAAATGTATGGGGAAGAAAAGTAACCTCTCTGAATCAAGGCAAACAGTAGCCTGACGCCATGGCACACATCTGCAATCCCAGTACTTTGGAGGCTAAGACAGGAAGAGCACAGGTTCGAGGCCAGCCTCTGCAACTTAGCCAGACCCTGTTTCAAAATAGAAAATTAAAAAAAAAAAAGGCTGGGCTGGGGTGTAGCTTGGAGGTAGAGAGCACCCCTGTGTTCAATCTCCAGTACCAAAAAAAAAAAATCAGAACGTAGTAGCTAGGAGTTATCTTAAATGGGCCACCTGCAGAAAATGGGGAGCAGAGGAAAACGCCCCGTTGGCACAAGTAGAAACTACACATTTCTGAAAGCGCCTGTCAGTGGGTCGTTAAACCTGCAGGGCCGCTAGTTTCGGGATTGGATGTCTTGGCAGTTGCAGCAGCGTGGAATCGGGCCAGGGCACAGGCACCAGGCCTGGACGCTCTCTCTGGGATTCCTGGCAGACACCTTTCCTCCCCCACACAAGATCTGGTGAGTGTTAAGGAAGAAAAGCACTTGTGTCAAGGCGAAGGAAACCAGCTGCACTTCCAAAGCTAAGCCGTGCGCACACGCTAGCTGGCTGATTTTCTGAGTGATTTCCTCACCGATGCAAATATCCTGCAGATGAAAGAGAAACGAGGCCACTCCACCGGCTGCCACCATCCGCGAGCAAAAAAAATGATTTGTGCTTTAGAGTTTGTTATATGCTTCCCATTTTATATTTATACTTTGGCTATTATTACCCTTATTTTTTTTTATAAGAGAAGCGGTGGAAACTCGGCATTGAAATCATTTCCCAAATAATTGTAATTAATCTTAACGATGCCTAGTATTTATCAAAGGCTTTCTATACGCCAGATGCTATGCTAAGACCTGAATGTATAGGATCTCATTTATGAGCCACCAAATTGTCCCTGTTGGTCCTACCAACAGTCTTGAAGAGCCTCCCTGAATCCCTTACGGGGCTAAAGAGTTATCAGCGAGATGAACATCTTTGCCTTCTCTTGGTCTTGGGAGGAAAGAGCTGAATACTTTGTTCCTGTTGGTGCAATTCCTTCATGTTTGGTTGCTGAGAGTCTTACAAAATTGCCCAGGCTGGTTTGGGACCTGTGATCCTCCTGTCTCAGCCTCCTAAGTACCAGACTTTAAAGAGACCTTGCCTGACCTTCCTATCCTAATCAGGCTTCTCCATTCTAAATTCTCCAAGTACCATAAACTCTTCCTTCAGAGAAGGTAGCTTTCTGAAATTCTTTGCTTGATTTTTATCTCCCCTATCTGTTCATCTGGGGCCAGGGACAGAGAGTTTTGTGTTCGTCACTGTATTCTCATTACGTAGCTGTAGCTGGTGCAGAACAAATGTTTAATAATTATAAAACAAATAAAAAGGTCATTTGGAAGTAGGAGTTGTCATTACCAACCTGACGGATTAAACTGAGTTTTAACTGCACAAAGTAAAGTGATACAACTGTTGTTGTGGACCTGTGTTGGTTTCTATGTTGGTTTTTGGTATGCTGGTATACATTTTGAAAAGAAAAGGAGAGAGAGAGGGAGAGAGAGAGAGAGAGAGAGAGAGAGAGAGAGAGAGAGAGAAATTAGTCCTGTGGGTAGCATTTGCCTATTGCTGTGGTGTAAATATTCTCACTGCATTCAATCTCAAGCCCCCAGTGTGAGGTCCATTCAGAAGGAGGTGCACACACTTGGCTCTTGAGAGACGGTGTAAGATGGCCCTAGTATCACTGTCTCTGGGAAACCTGACAGTTAGGTCATTCATTGGAAAGTAGAGAATTTCTTTTAAAGCATTAGGTTACAATTTTTCAAATGTGTGCATTGATTTGAATACATTACAGTTTCTATTGTGGATTATTACAGAGCAGTCCGTGGTGGGGTTCCCTGTGGGTGGGATATTCAGCCCTACAGACGTTGGCAGTGACTTTAGACCCCAAGAGGATCATCTCTGGTCATGGTGTATTTGCCAGATCACATACAAATTCAATTCTTCTTTTTTTTTTTTTTTGGTACTGGGGATTGAACCCAGGGGCATTCTACCTCAGAGATAGACCCCCAGCCCTTTTTAAATTTTTTATTTTGAAACAGGATCTCACTAAGTTGCTGAGGCTGGTCTCCAACCTCTTTATCCCACAGCCTCTAGAAAAGCAAAAAAAAAAAAACTATTAGAAAAACAATATATATTTGTTGATCGATTTGCTGAGTCACTGATGAGAAAAGGTAATTTGGATTCTAATTTTTATACATTTATCACCATGATAAGATAACTTTACTTACAGCCTCTTTACACTTCCTGCTAATTTTTTTTATTCTTTTCCTCATCAGCCTCTTTTTCTTTTGGAGGGGAGGAGGGAGAGTCCTTCTTTTTTCCAAAGCAATTTTTTATTGGCTAAAACACACAGATACAGAAAACCAGAAAAAGCCACACAAATAATTTAGTGAATTATTAAAAGGTGACCATGCTTATAACCAAGACCAAAGTCAAAGCCGAGGTTTGCCAGGGTCCCTTAAGCCAGTCCACGTGTGCTTGCAATTCAGGGCACCCCGCCTCCCTGCAGAAGCAGTGACTCTCTCTCAATGCTGCATTTCTTTATGGTTTGGTCCCCAAAGCGTGTACCCCAACACTAGCATTGAGTTTTCCCCATTAAAAATAAACCCAAAACCATTGGTCAAGTTTTTTTCCTTATAAAATAGCTGTTAAGGAAACCATGTGACCTGCAGAGAGTCCCAGGGTCTGGACTTTGCCAATTGCCACTCATGATGTCCTTAGTGTCTTTTGTGCTCCGTACAAAAGACATAATCAGCACATAATCCAGCACATAATCATCCCAATCCAGAGGCTGGGTCAAGCCACTGTTCCATCCCTTAAGGAAGACTCTAGATGGGGGTGTCTTCTCTATCAGGAGGCATACACGTTCTTGTTGCATGCATTTTATGACCCAGTGAAGGCATTTGATGTTCAAAGGCTGGATGCATTTATTCACAGAGGTTGCTGAGCACTGAGTGTTATAGTTAGATATAAAATGTCCCCTGAAGAGCTCATCGATTAATGTTTGGAGCTGATATAATTGAGTCACGAGGGTTGTCATCCCAGCAGTGGATAAATCCATGGATTTATCTGGATGGTGACCCAGGTCAGTAGGGTGTGGCTGGAGGTGTGTCCCAGGGTGCGGCCTTGGGGATTATATATGGTTCCTCCTCCTTCAGTTCTCTCTCTTGCTTCCAGCCTCCATGATGTGAGGAGCACAGCCCACGTGCTCTCCCTGTCTCCGCATCCTGCCGCCATGCCCTGAGATCTGCGGTCCCCGGCCTCATGTGGACTGAAACCAAAACCGTAAGAAAATAAACCTTCTTTCCTCTAAATTATGTGGTCAGGTCTTTAGATTATGGCTGTGAGAATACTGACCGGAACACTGAGATTCTAATTCTTTCATTTAGTCATCTTTTACTAACTGGAATAATTTTACCTGTAGGGTGGGTCTTCTTTGCCCACCTTTAAAATGCGCCACCTTCTCTGGCATACTATTTTATCCTCTTTATTTTTGATTTAAAAAAATTCTCTTTTCAATCTCCATTTTCTTCCAGTACTATCTTAAATGTTTAGTTGCCTTTGTCTTCCTTCTGACTTAGTCTTTTCCCCTCTTCTTATCTTTTCATGAATTCTGTCACATCTTTATGATTTCTCTCATTGTGATTTATGGTTGTTTTTTTTTTCGTGTTCTGTCTCATCTTTGTAATATCATCTAGTTTGTTTTGAAATAGAAGTTAATCGTTTCGATCTCGTTTTTATGTGTGTCTTTTAGAGTGCTTTTATTGTCACTAGGAATGTATCTTGCTTTTTTCAACTTTACTTTTTATGGGATTTGATCTATACTTTTCTGTTGCTCACTTTTTTTTCATTTTATTTTTGTACTGGGGGATTGAACTCAGGGGCATTCTACCTCTGAGTTATACCCTTAGCCCATTTATTTATTTATTTGTTTGTTTGCTTGTTTGTTTGTGGTGCTGAGGATTGAACCCAGGGGCATTCTACCTCTGGACTATGCCCCTAGCTCTTTTATTTTTAATTAATTAATTACCTAATTAATTAATTTTTCTGTTTTGGTGGCACTAGGGATTGAATCCAGGGGCATTCTACCTCCAAGCTACACCTCCAGCCCTATTTTGTCTTTTATTGAAAACAGGGTCTCACTAAGTTGTTGAGAACCTCACTAAATTGCTGAGGCTAGCTTGTGAACCTGCGATCCTCCTGTCTCAGCCTCCTAAGTACTGGGATTACAGGTGTGTGCCACCATGGCCAGTCTTAAGTTTTAATTTTGAAACAGGGTCTCCCTAAGCTGCTGAGGGTCTTCACTAAGTTTCTGAGGCTGGTCTTGAACCTGCAACTCTCCTTTCTCAACTTCCCAAGTACTGAGATTACAGGTGTGTAGCACCACACCTGGTTTCTATTGCTCACTTTTATGTAAAAATAAGTTTTCCTGAATTTTTCAAAGGAATGTTCATTTAGATAGTTTTTCCAACTTCTCAGAGTGCCCCATTCAGTTATTTTCATGTGTTGTTAAAAATATCATGGCTGCCTTTCTCCTCACCTCGCTTTTATTTGGATTTGCTCCGTTTTGCTTCTCCCTTTTCCCAGGATGGCTCAGTTTTGATTCAATTCCCATACATTTCCCTTCAGTGTGGGGCCTGTATTAGTCCATTTTCTGTTGCTAATATCTCAATACCATAGACTGGGTAACTTATAAAGAAAAGAAGTTTGCTTTGGCTGATGGTCTGGTCCAGGGTTAAGATGCCACATCTGGCCATGACCTTCTTGTTGGTAGAGTCCTGAGGTGGCTCAGGAGATCACGTGGCCGGAGTCAGTTCCATGTTCCCTTGTGTCTGGTCTGGTCTCTCCCTCTTCTTAAAGAGCCACCAGGGTTCAACCATCAGGGATCCCCTCTGATGATCTTAGACAATCCTATTCACCTCTCAATGGTTCTACCTCTGAACACCTTAATCGGGATAAGTTTCTACCTTCTGAATAGCTTTCAATGGGGGTTAAACTTGAACATGAGTTTCAGAGGGAACAAATCATATTCAAACCATAGCAGAGTCCTACCTATCTTGGAAAGGAACCCTGCCTGATATGTTCTGAGTTTTCAGGGCAAGACTGCTTCCAACTTTGGGTCTTCTCTTGGGCCAGCTGTACTCACAGACTCTTGCCTGATTGATCACTTTTGGATATATTCAACTATTTTCTTTGTTTTGTTTTTTTTTTTTGGTACTGGGGATTGAACCCAGGGACATTCTACCTCCGAGCTACAACCCCAGCCCTATTTTTTATTCTTTATTTTGAAATAGGGGCTCACTAAGTTACAGAAGGCCTCACTAAGTAGCTGAGGCTGGCTGCGAACCTGGATCCTCCGGTCTCAACCTCCCAAGTACTGGGATTACAAGCGTGCACCACCACACCCAGCTCAATTCAACTATTTTCAAATTGGCCCACCGAACTTCCTGGTGAATCCAGTTTAGCCATTTTGTGGCTCTTTTTCTCAATCTGCCTGAGACTCCTTTCTCCCCTTTTCTTTCTCCTGCACCAACACCAAAGCACACAGATTTCAGGGTTACTAGAGACTCCCCAGTGGCTTGTGTTTTGGGATTCATGCGGTATCCTGTCACGTGGGTATCTTGTCATTTTGTTGTAAATGTTATCCATGAGTTTTTTATTTTTTTTCCTGGTTGTTCTGTTTTCATGTGGAGATAGTAGAAGGTCTTCTAGCTATCCCCGCCATCTTTCCAGAATTTACGAACACATTTTGATAGTGCAGATTGAGACAGAAGGAGAAAATCTCCAGGAAGAAAATAAAATTTGGACTGAGTTGTTGAGAAAAATAATGAGGGCAGAAAAAGGCAATTAAACCCAGAAAAAAGAAAGGTAATTAGTTTCTCCAGAGACACAAAACTAAAACAAAGCACACACAGACACATGACTACAAGAAGGCCAGGACCCAACAAAGAAACAAATTAAAATATGGCATGATTTTAAACAATCGATAGGCTTTAAGATATAAGAACTCATTTGATTTGAGGAATATTCGCTCCTTAGTGGCTAGGTATGATGACTTTGGGCTTACAGAAATGGAAAATATAACCCCATGATGTTTTATGTATTTACCTACCTTCTGCCAACTTCATTTTATGTGTCAAGGTTGTTAAGGTTTACCTTCTCTTCTACATTCGCAGCATGCTATGGGGAAAGACACGGAAAGCTTTGTTGGGGCTGTAGAAGAGGAAGTCAATGTTCACAACCTTGAAACGTTAAAAACCTTGACACAGAGTCAAGTGCAGGTGACAGAGTAGGACATGGAAGCATGGGGCGGGGAAGGCAGTGGAAATACACCATCTTTACTAAGTAGGGTGGCACTACATACTCTCTAGAGTTTATTTATTAGGAAATCAAGGTTTAGATATATTATTTTTGTTATATTTATTTCTATTATTTTTTGGTACTGGGGATTGAAACCAGGGACATTCGTTGGGCTACACTCCCAGTCTTTTTTATTTTTGATTTTGAAACAGGGTCTTGCTAAGTTGCTGAGGCTGGCCCTGGAACCTGAAATCCTTTAGTCTTAGCCACCCAATACTGGGATTATGCCACTATGCCCTTCTTACATGTATTCCTTTAAAATCAAATGTAACCAATAACAGAACCACATATTAAAATGTCCATGTCACATACTGAAAAATAAGAGTGGTGTCATAAGTGACTAAATATTTTTTTTCACGTGAGATAGTCCATAAATACGGTCTAAAATATCTAGATATTGGAAAACAGTGATATTAGCATTTTATCTACACTTAGGAAGGTACTCTAAAAAGAACTAAAAAAAAAAAACAGGAGTGAATACAATTTGTCCTTGTGGAGTAGGATTTAGGAAGAGGAAGGGGATCCTTAGCTTTTATCATAGGATATTCTGTGCTAGTTAACTGGTATTATCTTAGTTTGGCTTCCCCTAGAAGTAGATTCTGAACTAGGACTTAGAGGAATGTTGTATATTAAGAGGGGCAAGGAATACTTGCAAAGGAGCAGAGAAAATGGTATAGAAAAGTGAGAAAGCCCAGAAAGACTAGGTGACTAAACCGACCATTCCAATGAGCAACTACATCTCATTTCAAGGGGAAACCAGAGAAGAGTATAATGGAAACATCTCCTGTGCAGAGAGGCAAGGTAATTTGGGTATTACATACCTAGCCCTATCAGTCATTGACTGAGGCCTATTCTTAGAGTGTTGCTAATTTCCCAATACATATGGCCCAGTGTTCGAGAGAGGGCAGAGAAGCTCACTGTGGTTCTAGGAAATGCTCTCAGGCATACAGAAGGAGACAGTGCCAGTCAGCTAGGATGAGGACCACATGGAGTTGAAGAAGATGCAGGGATGCAGGGATGCAGGGATGCATGGCAGAGCGCTGGCAGCATCGGATCCAGTTACCGTGTGTGCATATTTCTTAGATACAAAAACCCATCTGAAATAAAGACACAGCCGGGTGTGGTGGTGCCACACACCTGTCATCCCAGTACTTGGGAGGCTGAGACAGGAGGATCACAGGTTCGAGGACAGCCTCAGCAAGTAGTGAGACTCTCATCAAGTTAGCGAGATTCTGCTTCAAAATAAAAATAAAATAGGGCTGGGGGTGTTGCTCAGATTTAGAATGCCCCTGGGTTTCATCCCCAGTACCACAAAATAAAAAAAATAAATAGAATGTATTTTAAAATAGCTCATGTATCCACAAAAATGAATGAACATTTATTAGGTATCACCTGTATACCTGGCACTATGCCAGAAAGAAGTATTTATATTCTCTCATTTAATTCTTATTACAACCTTGTTGTATCTATTATCTCACATGAGACAAAGGTGGCTCATAGAATTTATAAAAATGACCAGGAACTACAAATGCCGTCATATGGAAATGAAAATAAATATTGGATAGGAACGAGGCTAGACTTGACGCTAAGGTTTCTAATGCAGAAACTCATAAGAAGGATGAAAACAGGTCAGTAAGAATTACAGGAGAATAAAAAGCTGATCAATTTAGCCAGGCGTGGCGGTGCATGCCTGTAATCCCCGTACATGGGAGTCTGAGACAGGAGGATTGCAGGTTTGAGACCAGCCTCAGCAATTTAGCGCGACCCTGAGCAACTTATTGAGACCCTGTTTCAAAATAAAAAAAGATAAAGCTGGGGGTGTAGCTTGGAGGTAGAAAGTCCCTGGGTTGAATCCCCGGTGCCCAAGGGGGGAATAAAGGCTGATCATTTTACTCGGGAATATATGGAGTTGGAGGGTGGAAAGGTACTCCATGGAGGTCCTTCCAGCACTCAGGATATTGGAAGCTGTGCTCACTGCAAGGGGCTGATCTCTAGCACAGAGTTCACAGGCTGTTCCCGCTGCCTGGAGCATTTGACCCTCTCAGCTTCATTTTACTTAATAGCTCATCCCTTCACACCATTCAGATCTGTTAAAAATGCTCCTCCTCAGAAAGATCTTCTCTACCCATGTCAACCAGAGGAGCACACCCCAACTCCACATCTCCCCACTGTCTCAGGCCCCACGCCATGCCTGGCATCTACCTCCGGTGGACATTTAAACAGGAGCACTGAATTAAACAGCCTGAAGCAGCCAGAGAACACATTCGCCATCATCCTTCTTGCTAAGTCTCCCATCTTTCCACTTTCCCACTGACTACACCCCCCAGGGGACAGCGGGAATAGAGCCCTGTTATGGTTTGGATTTTTAATGACCTCAGATTGTAGACAAGGCAGCCATGTTGGAGGCGGGGCTTGGTTGCTGAGGAGGGGTCCTTGGGATTGTGGCCTTGGGGACCATATATGTCCCTCGCCTCCAGCCCTTGCTCTCTCTCTGTTTCCTGCCTCCTTGAAGTGAGAGCAGAGTCCCTCAACTCTTGTTCTCTGTCTTTCTCTGCTTCCCGCCGCCATGCCCTGAGCTCCATAGATGTAACCTGGACTAAAACCTCTGAAACCTCCAGAACTGTGAGCAGATAAATCTTCTTCCTCTAAGTTGTGGTCATCAGGTATTTGGGGTCCCAGCAATGAGAATACTGATTGAAACAGACTTCACTGATGTCAGTCCATGCAAGTCAGTCCCTTGGGTAGAAATCGAAGTATAGAAGGGTGGAGAATGAATGAATCTGCAGGGCTGGGGTGGATTGCTTATAAGAAGAGTCTCAATTAGACCAAAAATGTTATGTACACGTAAGAGAGTATCAGTATGAATCTCACCATCACGTACGATGACAATGCACCAATACCAGTATGTTAAAAATGGTCTCAGCTCTCCACTTCTCTCTAAAACCATCATAATATTGACAATTGGATTTTGCAGCTCCTCCCATTAGAAAGTGGAATCCATTTCCGTATTCCTTGAATCTGGGCTTGCATTGATCAAGAGAACAGGATGGAGGTGGGGTTATGCCACTTGCAAACCCAAGTCTTAAGAGACCTTAACAGTCCAGCATGCTCTCTTGGAACACTGCTGGCCACTTTGAGAGCTGGCTTTGGCAAACTACTAGAAGATGAGAGGCTCTGTGGAGCAGAGACTGGCAGTCCCACTGGAGGCCGTCAGAGACTAGACAGTCTCCAGCTAACACGAGCGTCTGCAGTTGCAGAAGTCAAGCCAGGCAAGACTAGAACTGCCTAATGGAGCCCAGCTCGAGTTGCTGACCCTCAAAATCATGTGCCAAATAAGAATTTGTTGCCTTGAAAATTGGGTTTGGGGATAAGTCATTATTCCTTATTATGGTACTAGATTAATAATATGGATCACTGACACAATGCTCCAAGAATTTTTGTTAAAATAAATAAATGGCCTTTCTTCCTTCTTTTTTTGGGGGGTTGTACTGGGGATTGAACCCAGGGGCATTCTACCTTGAGCTATACTCCCAACCCTGTTTTTTTTTTTATTTTGAAACAGGGTCTTGCTAAGTTGCTGAGCTGGCCTCCAACCTGCAATCCTTCTGTTTAAGCCTCTCAACTAGTGGGATTACAGGTGTGCACCACCACGCCTCCTTCCTTCCTTCCTTCCTTTCTTCCTTCCTTCCTTCCTTCCTTCCTTCCTTCCTTACTTCCTTTCTTCCTTCCGTCCTCTTTCTCCTTTTCCTTTCTTTCTTTCATTTGTTTTTTTCTTTCCAATCTTTCTTCCTTTCCCCTTTCTTTGTCCCTTCCTTCCTTTCCCCTTTCTTCGTTCCTTCCTTCCTTTTATTGAAGGTTCAAGGTCAGCTTCATTCACTTAGCAAGACTCTGTTTCAAAAGAAAAAATAAAAAAAGGATTTGTGTATAGCTTGTAGGTAGAATGCCCTTGGATTCAGTATCCAGTCTCAGCAAAAAAGAAAAAAAAAAGATATAGGGACACATGAAATCAACCAACAGTTCCACCCCTGCCCAGCCACTGGGTAAGTCAAAACAACAGATAAGAAGGGCGGGTGTCTGAAGGCAGTAGCTTTCCTTTGGTTCTTCCTCTTTCTGTCCTTTGTATCTATACCTAGCTGTAGGCTTGCCTCAAGTTTCATTCCCTGATCTTTAGCTCTCATTTTTTATCATCTACATAAAATATGTTTATTTCCATAATTTCAGTGATCTTACTTGGAAGTGTAGAGGGAGGATGCAAATGAATCTGAGCCGACAGACCACCCCGGCGCAATGTCTTCACATACGGTGAGTGTTGGGGTGGGGTGCAGGGCACACTGCAACTACTGAACATGTGATATAGCATTCAAATATTGACACAACGGTCTCATGTACAGTGACGCACAATAGGCTTATATTTGTTTGTTGAAAAATATTGTCAAATTATGTCAAGAAATAAAGAAAGCAAGGTGCCGCATGTGGTGGTGTACTACCGTAATCCCAGTACTCAGGAGGCTGAGACAGGAGGATTGCAGGTCTGAGGCCAGCCTTGGCAATTTAACAAGTCCCTCAGCAACTTAGCAAGACTCTGTTTCAAAATAAAAAAGTGATAATTAATAAAAAGGGCTGGGGGTGCAGTTCAGAGATAGAATGCCCCTGGGTTAAATCCCTAATACCACACACACACACACACACACACACACACACACACACACATGCAAAATAAATAAATAAAAGGATGGAAGGAGTCCTGGATCTTATACTTACACGGGAGATCAAAGCAGAGCCATGGTCAGGCGTGGTGGCGCACGCTTGTCATCCCAGTACTTGGGAGGCTGAGACTAGAGGATCTGGGTTCGAGGCCAGCCTCAGCTACTTAGTGAGGCCCTCTGCAACTTAGTGAGACTCTGTTTCAAAATAAAGAATAAAAAATAGGGCTGGGGGTGTAGCTCGGAGGTAGAGTGCCCCTGGGTTCAATCCCCAGTACCACACACACACACAAAAGACAGAGCCATTGGAGGGATGGCATAAAAGCATCATGGCCCTTCTAATCTAGGCAAGGAATGTGTATGGAGAAGAGCTCCAAGCCCACACTTACCTCTTGGTCCTGGTGCTGTGGTAGTGTCCCCTCCCAGGGCTGGAGAAAGAGGCTGCATCGAAACAAAACCAAAATGTCCACATGAAAAATGAAGCCATTCGGTCAATCGCTCATGTCCTGGGCCTCCACCCAGGGCTGGACACTTGGAGGCATCTGGGCCATCAACCACTGTTCACTTTTCATCTAGACATGTTGGAAGCCGTAGCACCAACCAATGGCTTCATCAAGAGGACACAGATGGATTCCACATCACCGCTCTGTGGAGCCCAGCCTTGTGACTTCGATGACCCCATGCAACCCACCCGAGAATGCTAGACTTCCAAGAGGAACTTGTATGCAGTCAAGTGTAAGTCTTTGGTTTTGTCCATAAAGCAACCGAGGTCCAGCAAAGAATGTGTCTTAGAGAAAGGCACAATCGCCACTTGGTGACGTCTATCCAGGCTCAGAGGTGGGGCGCCTGGATCCAGATGTTTCCGTTTCTCTCCTTTCTGCCTTGTCTATAAGCAACAGAAAACTTTTCAACCTGTGCCTCCGCTGAAAATAGATGATAGGAAACCTCTCAAATCAGTGGGAGGGGGGAAAAGGAGAATGGATGAAGGAAACAGTTCAAATAATACTATGTCCATCTATGAAATTATCACTGACAATCTCACTAATAAGGGTGGGTAGTGGGGTGGGCTCTGGGGGGAAATACACCTAGTGCTGTGTGCATGGATGATTATAGCACTTTGATACTCACTGTGATGTATAATTAGAATGCACTAATAAAATGTTAGAAATAACAATAGCTGGGTGTGGTGGCGCCCACCTGTAATCCTAGTACTTGGGAGGCTGAGACAGGAGGATCTCAGGTTCAAGGCCAGCCTTAGGAATTTAGCAAGAACCTCAGCAACTTAGTGAGAACTTGCTTTGAAATAAATAAAATAAATTAAAATAAAATTTAAAAAAGGGCTGGGGAGAATGCCCCTGAGTCCAATCTCCAGAACCAAAAAAGGAAAAAAGACAAAAATAATGATAAAAAAATGTTTTAAGTGAGATAGAACAAAAAGTTTGTTCTCATTGATTTAAATAGGTAAATTCATTTACAGAGTGCATTAGAGCTTATTCTGTGGTTTCACAAATATCTTCATTTTGGTTGGTAATAACCAAATGACTAGTTGTATCTTTACTTGGAGATAGAAATTAGGCAACAGTCCTACAGATGGAAAATCATTGAGCTGGCACTGCAAACTAGATCTCTTCCCTGCATTTATTTTTTTCAAACATTTATCAGGTACCAACTTCACGGTAGATACCACACCTGGAGCACATTTGTCCCTATATGTCTTAATGCCAACAACAGAAGCATTGACAATGTAGCTTTGGCTAGCACCTGCTGCTGTAACAAACAAGTTCACAGATCTGAGACTTAAAATGCAAAGGTCTCATCTTGATTCATGATTCTTGCCCTGGTTCTGCTATGTGTCTTTATTATCTCATTCCAGAATCCAGCCTATCAAAATAACCAAGAGCAAGATATCGTGGACAAGACAGTTTAGAGCCATTTTAACCATCTTGGAGACCTGAGTTCTGGGGGAAGCAAGAATAATAGGAACGGGCTGTCCCAGAGATAGACAGGGGAGTCATTATAAGAGGTCGACAGAGCTCTGCAAAGCCAGATACGATGGCGCATGCTCTTCAGTACTTGGGAGGCTGAGACAGGAGGATCTCAGGTTCCAAGCCAGGTGTCATAACTTAGTGAGACCTGGTTTCAATTAAATGAATAACCAAATGAATGAATGAATAAATAAATAAGTAAATAAATAAATAAATAAAGGACTACAGTTGTAGCTCAGAGGTAGAATGCCCCTAAGTTCAATTCCCAGTACCAAAAAAAAAAAAAAGATAATTACAGCCAGGTGGTGCACACCTGTAATCCCAGTACTTGGGAGGCTGAGACAAGAGGATTGCAAGTTTGAGGCCAGCCTTAGCAATTTAGAGACACCCTGTTACCCTGTTCAAAAAAAAAGATAAAAATAAAAAGGGTTGAGGATGTAGCTCAGAGGTGGAATACTCCTGGGTTCCATCCCCAGTGTCACCCACAAACAAACAAATACCAAAACAAAAAAAGATGTCTGCAAAGATGATTTCATTAGTGACACCATTAGAAGAAACAACCATTGTTTTGCATGTGAGAGTGAGCTGGGCCCAGTCTGTGATTCTGAATTCTCGATTATATCCTCTGGCAAGGATTCAGCTGGCCTCTTCTCCCCATCGTCGCTGAGCCCCGAAATGGACCACAGCCTGTGAACTCCAGTGCTGCGCACCCCAACCCACGACTCAGACAGCTCGGGAAATGGTCAGCAGTAGCAGCCGATTTTAAACCACTCTTGCCCTGGGCGATTCTCCATCATCCCTCACCAGCTCCCTGGAACGCGTTAGACAACTTTATTGCCACATTCCTGCCAATTTAATTTTTGTAAATCATATTCCAGCAGTTCAGATTTCCTCATGTAACTGATTTTTAAATCCCTCCCCCCCCCGGGAGCCTTTGAATCAAACTGAGAATTCCCTGGTCTGTGGGGATGACTGTCCCTTACTCTTAAAGAGAGGCAGGAGTCACTGATAGCTGAATTCCCTGGCATGTTTTGGAATCTCTGAAGACGGCTCGTAATTCTCATGGCTACTGTGATACCCTGACAGGGTGACTCTGGGGAATTTGAAATACTGCCTGCCCAAGGTCGGCCCAATTGAGAACAGGGAAGCCTGCAGAGAGATTCATTCAAGAATATATTTGTTCATGGGAATGGGCCTCTAAGACCATTTGAATTTTTTTTTTCTTTGTGACAATCCCCTGGGGATTGAACCCAGGGGAATTCTACCTCAGAACTATACCCCCAGCCCTATTTTATTTTTATTTTGAAACAGGGTCTTGCTAGATTAATGAGAGTCTTACTATTTGCTGAGGCTGTCCTCAAACCTGCGATCCTCCTGTCTCAGCCTCCCAAGTACTGGGATTACAGGCATGCACCACCATGCCAGACTAGACCTTTTTTAAACTTTAATTTTTTTTTTATTTTGAAACAGGGTCTCACTAAGTTGTGGAGGGTCTCACTAAGTGGCTGAGGCTGGCATTGAACCTGCGATTCTCCTGTCTCAGTCTTCCAAGTACTGGGATTACAGGTATGCACCACCACACCTGACTTGAATGGTTTTATTTTTAACACCTAAATTCAGACTAAGTACTCCATAAAGCTCTCTCTTCAGAGCAAAGTACAGTGGCGCACACCTGTAATTCCAGTACTTGGAAGGCTGAGACAGATGGACCGCAGGTTCGAGACCAGCCTCAGCCACTTAGGGGAACCCTGTTTCAAAACAAAAATTAAAAAATGGTCTGAGAATTTAGCTCAGAGGTAGAATGCCCCTGGGTTCAATCCCCAAGTATTGAAAAAACAAACACTCTCTTTAGTTGTAAGATAAATATAGTGAATACCGAATATAAAGATGGTAAGCATATATGAATCACAAGAAGGGGAGGGGGAGGGGAAAACCCCAAACTCTATTATCCAATAATAACTAGTGCAGTTTTGGGTATAAGTAGTTTCTCTCTCTCTCTCTCTCTCTCTCTCTCTCTCTCTCTCTCCCTGTTGTTTTTTTATATGTTTCCTTTTTAAATACAATTAGAGTTTTCTCTATCCCAACAAGGATTCTTATTCAAAACGACTTTTTATGGCTGCCAAATAGATGTACTGACCAGCCGTTTACTGTAAGGCGTGTAGGTTCAGCTCACCTTTTCCTGACTACCAGTTACTGCACGTGAAACATTTTCGATGAATCCTTCCATTTCCTTATGATGCCTTTAAGACACATCCTAAGTGTCTGTGCTAATAAAATATATACTTTCAGGGGTTTGGATACCCAAGACCCAAACGCCTGTCAGGTTGTATAAGAAATGTTTGAGCACCGCCAACCCACACTGCAGAGGACTCTTGGTTTTCTTCTATTTGCTAACATGATCTTTGAAAAGTAATGTCTTTTTGCTTACTTTCATTGGATGAGCCTGTCATTGCTCACGTTTATGAGCATTTATATTTTTTTCTTTGCCTTTTGTAAATTTTCTGTTTGATGGTGGTGCACGCCTGTCATCCTAGTACTTGGGAGGCTGAGACTGGAGGATCCGGGTTCGCGGCCAACTTCAGCTACTTAGTGAGGCCCTCCGCAACTTAGTGAGACCCGGTTTCACTATTTTTATTCTTTAAAATAAAGAATAAAAAATAGGGCTGGGGGTGTAGCTCAGAGGTAGAATGCCCCTGGGTTCTATCCCCAGTAACACACACACACACACACACACACACAAATTCTGTTTGAGTCATTGCCCCCCTTTGAATTCTGGGGAGCTCATACTTTCACACTGATTTTTGAGGACTCTGCAAAAGCAACTTGACCGGGTCATGAATTCTTGGACACATCTTACTTCCTTCAGGACTCTGTGGCCTGGCCTTCCTCCACAGGCCTTTGGGGCATGGTGTTGTAAATATTATGAACAGTCTACTTTGTGTCTTTGTGGTTCCGTGTTTGTTCAACCAGGGCTGATTTGGCTCTGGAAGGGACATTTGTGGGTGTCATAGCTTGGGGAAGGAGGAGTGCTACCTGCGTCCAGTGAGCAGATTCCAAGGATACTGCAAGCATCCCACAAGGCACAGAACATCCCTTTAAATCTAAAAATTATCTGGTTCAAAATGTCAACAGTAAGCCAGGTGTGGTGGCGCATGCCTGTCATCCCAGTACTTGGGAGGCTGAGACAGGAGGATCCCAGGTTCGAGGCCAGACTCAGCAACTTAGTGAGGGCCTCAGCAACTTAGTGAGATCCTGTTTCAAAATAAAAAATAAAACAGGCTGGGGGTGTAGCTCAGAGGTAGTGCACCCCTGGATTCCACCTCCAGTACCAAAAAAATTTAAAAAAAGATAACCAAAATGTCAACAGTACCCGGGGTTGAGAAACTCTGATCTATGTGCTTGGGGAATTCATTCTTAAAATCAAATAAGGTTACCAAACTATGTCTTGGTTATAATTATTGTTCAATAATTTACCATCCTCCTGTCTTAGTCTCCCAAGAACTAGGATTGTAGGCATGCACCACTAGCCTAGAAAAATTTTTGCTAATTGCTTCTATGTTTTTTATTTTCTTCTGAATTTCTGCTAACATCCTCCATGTGGTTCTCTGTATTGGGCTGTCTTAATTTACCTTCTCTATTATTTCTTTGTGCTGATCCGTGCTCTTGTTTTCTCTGCACCATGAGTATCTCCTCCCCTCTGTAAGTGCCCCATCTTCTTGTCTTCCCTTCCGTGTTTCCTGGAGCCCATCAACTTTAATTTGATTGAAAAGTAAAGCTCTTATTCTTCCAACTTTTCTCATAGTTCCTGAAATACAACCTTCTCCAGACGTACACCGTTCCTCTTTTTTCGTTTCACCACTTATTTTAATTTTTATTTTTTTGGAGGTACTAAGGATCAAACCCAGGACCTCACACGTGTGAGGCACCTGCTCTACCTCTGAGCTAGACCCCCAGCCCCTAATGGCTTATGTTTGTTTCCTTCTTATTTTTGGAGAGTTTTGCACCATCCTTATGTTTTGATTTGTTCTTCTTTTTCATTTTGGTGTTCTTGTATTAGACTGAGAACTCATCCATCCAGTCTCCCTATTTTTCACAAATAGTGCCGATGGGTTTACTTTGGACTCCTTTCTTATTTACCTGGGTCCTTTGGCATATCCTCCGTAGAGGATAGAGAGGGGAGGCTGGTTTCTGCTTATACTGTCAGCGAGAATTTCAGGAGCCTGGAGATGTGCAGAGGGATGGTAGAAGCTAGGGAACTTTGTTCGCCATTAAGCAGTTTCTTCTTTTTTTCTCTTTTGTAATTTATTTTTATTTTTTTATTATTACTATTTTTTGGTACCAAGGATTGAACTCAGAGGCATTCTACCTCTGAGCTATACCCCCAGCCCTATCTTTTATTCTTTATTTTGAAACAGGGTCTCACTAAGTTGCGGAGGGTCTCACTAGGTAGCTGAGGCCAGCTGCAAACCTGTGATCCTCCTGTCTCAGCCTCCCAAATACTGGGATTACAAGCATGTGCCACCATGCCCGGCCTCTTTTGTAATTTTAATAAGAAGCATTATTATTCATTTTCTAACTCTCCCTTACAAGCACCAAATTTTAATGTCTACGTCAATTTTGGGAGAAAAAATCATCATCAAGAACTTCCCTCCAAAAAAAAAACACAATAATGTTCATCCCTCCAAATGTCCGAATTTAAGGCCTACCAAAACAAAACAAAAACAAAAACAAAAACAAAAAACAAACAAAGTTAAAAAGTAACAAAAATCACATTCTAGGGGGTCAGTGCATTTCTCTTTCCCATACTAGTTGCCCTTCCGTGACTTTCAAAAAATAACACCCTAGCCCACCAAAATATATATTTTTCCATTTGCTTTTTTTTTTTTTGGCGGTACCAGGGATTGAACCCAGCCCTATATTTTATTCTTTATTTTGAAACAGGGTCTCACTAAGTTGTGGAGGGCCTCACTAAGTAGCTGAGGCTGGCTGCTAACCCGGATCCTCCTGTCTCAGCCTCCCAAGTACTGGGATTACATGAGTGTGCCACCATGCCCGGCTTTTCCATTTGCTTTTTAAAATTAAGAATAATCATTAAGAAAAGGAAACTTTGAAGAATTCACAATCAATGCCTAACTCATTTTGGTGTCACCTACAGAGCGTGGAGGTCAGAAAGGCTCCCTGCAGCACACACATTAGGGTTGATTGGTTTTCAAGGTTTCCCTTTCTTCCAAACCCATGATGTCAGGTACGAAGGGACACAGGCAACCTCCTTCTGCGTGTTATATAACTATGATGGTTTCTGCCAAGTTGGGACAGTGTCCTTTCCCTTTGAGAGAAGGTTTCTATGGTCCCAGATGGATCATATTTTGAAATGACAGGAGCTTATTGTTTGCAGATTAATGGGAACCAAAGCAGCCACACGCTACTTAGAAAATGAAGTCCTACCTTTGTTTCTTGCTTTTGGAGGCTGCTGGTTTCCCAGAAAACTTCAAGGAAATGGGGATTGCTGAGAGTCCAAGTGTCTACTTGCATTATTTCTATTTAAGATTTCCCCACTCAATTAAACTTTACGTGGCTTTTAAAAAGACCCTGATGCACAGCTTCTATGAAAAACAGGATGGCAGTTCCTCAAAAAATTAAAAACAGAATTAACATACCATCCTGCAATTCCACTTCTTTTTTTTTAAGTGTGACTTTAATTTTATTTTTTAGTGCTAGGTGTTGAACCCAGGGGATTTCTACCACTGAGATGCACTTACTGCCCTTTTCATATTTTTTATGTGCTTTTATTGGTGCATTATAGTCTCACATCACAATGGACACCAATTTGACAGTAACATACATGCACACGTCTTTTGGTGTGCCCTCCCCTCACTCTCTCCAGTACAGAGTATTGAACTTGACTTTGGTCTATTCTCATATGTACACATGGTCAATGGTAGTAATTCCATTGATGAACTTCATTCTTCCCCCTCCCCTTCCCTTAGACCACTTCCCTGGCTCCACTGAGGCTTCTCCACCATTGCACGACGTCTCTTTTGTATCCCCACTACTCCATAGCTTGCACATATTCGAGAAAACATATGGCCCTTTTCCTTCTGTGATTGGCTAATCTCACTTAACATAACGCTCTCCAGGTCCTTCCATTTTCTTGGAAATGATATCATTTTGTTCTTCTTTATTGCTGAGTAGAAAGAACCAACAACTAATATCCAGCAGCCTGACTCTGACTTCACAGAGCATTTGACTGCATGTCCACTTCTAAGTATACACACCCCAAGAAAGGAAAGCAGGAAGGTGAGCCAGACATTTGCTGACCTCGCCTCACAGCAGCGCCATGTGCAATAGCACAAAGGTGGGAGCAACCCAGGTGTCCACTGTTAGGTGAAGGAAGAGACCGTAGGTGGTGCAGACATGAAAGAGGATATTATTCTTAAAAAGAAGGAGTGATGATCACGGTACGACATGGATGAACCTTGAAGATATTATGCTCCGTGAATCAGCCAGTTGCAGGATGACAGATTCTACAGGCTTCCACTTATATGAAGTACACAAACTAGTCACATTCATGGAGACAAAAAAAAAATAGAATGGTGGTTTCTGGGGGTGGGGGAAGAGGAAAGAGGGAGTTATTGCTTAATGGGTACAGAGTTTCAGCTTGGGAAGATGAAAAAGTTCTGAGCATAGATGGTTTTGGTGGTTGCGTGTAACAGTATAAATGTTCTTAATGCCACTTGAACTAAAATGATTTAAAAAGCCGGGTGTGGTGGCACATGCTTGTAATCCTCGTACTTGGGAGGCTGAGACCGGAGGATCCGGGTTTGCGGCCAGCCTCAGCTATTTAGTGAGGCCCTCTGCAACTCAGTGAGACCCTGTTTCAAAATAAAGAATAAAAAAATAGGGCTGGGGTGTAGCTTGGAGATAGAATGCCCCTGGGTTCAATCCCTGGTACCCCCCACAAATGATTTAAAAGCCATTTAAAAGTAGTTAAAAATCTACATTTTTGTGTTCTGAATAAAGAAATGCCCCTAACAACAACAACAACAACAACAACAACAACAAAAACAGCAACAAAAATACCCTGAGTGGGAGTTCCGATTCCAGTTCATACATACAAGGTTACAAGAGACTTAACAAGACCCTCAGCAACTTGGAGAGAACCTGTTTCAAAGTAAAAATAAGATAAAATAGGGCAGAGGATATAGCTTGGAGGTAAAACATAGAACACCTCTGGGTTCTGTCCCCAGAACTGAGAGAGAGAGAGAGAGAGAGAGAGAGAGAGAGAGACTATGTCTCATCTAATAACCTAAACATGCCAAATAAGCTACTAGTTATATAGGTTTTCTTTTCTTTTTCTCTGAATCAATAAATATGCTGAGGGAATTGTAAACTAAGTTTCAGAAATTCTTTTCATGGAAAAAGAGGCCCATGGGTGGTTTTCTGCCTGTCAGAACTGTGATAGGAGAAGGAACATTCCCCGAAGAAAGGAGAATCTAACTGAAAATGTGAAGTACTCACACACAAACTGTCTGTTGGGCAGCAGGACTCATTAGGACTTTGAAGAACTCTCGCCACAGAACATGTCTGTCCCCAGAGACCAAATACTTTCGATGTGCCAAGCCATGACTCCAGTGTCCTGCAGAGTCTATTATCTGATCACGGTGATATTACATGAGAAATTAATAGCATAAAATATCCCCCAAATTAAAAATATTCAGAAATTAAACAATATACTTTTAAATAACTGAAGAATCTAAGAAGAAATTATGAGATATTACAAACTATTTTATACTGAACAGTAATCAAAACATAATGTGAAACTCCTGAAATATAACTAAGAATGTGCTAGAAGAAAATTTTATGTTATCAAATACTTATGTTAGAAAAGAAGATATAAAATGAGTGATCTAAGTTTTTACTTTCATGATCTAGAAAAAGAGAAAATTAAGCTAGAAGAAAAATAAAATCACTAAAAGAGAAATAAAGCCAGGCATGGTGGTGTATGCCTCTAATCCCAGTACCTGGGAGGATGAGATAGGAGGATCACAGGTTTGAGACCAGCCTCAGCAACCTAGTGAGACCCTGTTTGGAAAACCAAAACAAATAAAAAAGGCTGGGGGTGTAGCTCAGAGGTAGAATGCCCCTGAGTTCAATCCCCTAGTGCCAAAAAAAAAAAAAGTAAGCTGGGCATGGTGGCACATGCCTCTAATCCCAGTACTGGGTAGGCGGAGACCACAGGATCACAGGTTCATGTCCAGCCTCAGCAACTTAGGGAGACCCTCAGCAACCTAGTGAGACCCTGTTTTAAAATAAATAGGGCTGGGGGTATGGCTCAGAGGTAGAATGCCCCTGGGTTAAATCCCTAGTACAACACACACACACATACACACACACACACACACACACACACACACACACACGAGAAAGAGAGAAAGAGAAATAAGAACCCAAAACAGTAAAACTAAAAATAAACAATACAGAAAATAAAGTGAAAAGTATTTTTAAATAATGAAAATAATAAATCTTTGTCTACACTGATAAAAATAAAGATAGAGAATATAAATTATAACTTAAAAATACAAATTACAAATTAGGAAGGAATGAGGGAATACTACCATAAATACTACAGACATTAAAGAGAAAATAATAGGATGTTACAAACATAGTTAAGCCAATAAGTTGTACAACTTTGGTGAAGTTGACAAATTACCTGATAAAACATATAAAATGGACACATAAAGAAATAGAAAATCCAAATAGCCCAATATCTACTAAAGATTGAATTTGTGCCGGGAATGGGTATGCACACCTGTAATCCCAGTACTTGGGAGGCTGAGACAGGAGGATCACAGGTTCGAGACCAGCCTTAGCAATTCAGTGAGACCCTCAGCAATTTAGCAAGACCCTGTTTCAAACTGAAAAATGAAAAGGGGCCGGGAGTGTAGCTCAGAAGTTCAACCCCAGTAATCCCCTCCCCCCAAAATTTGAATTCGTAGTAAGAAGAAAAAACAACTTGCTACCAAGGAAACTGCAAGTTTAAATGGATTAATTGGTTAACCTTTTCAAAATTTTAAGAAATAGTACTAATTTTATGCAAGTCTTTTTTTATAAAATAGAAAAGATGAATGGAAATGTTCCCTTCACTAATTCTCCCCCCGCATCACTTCCGCCCTCCCCTCGGCCCCCTCCACTGCTTCACTGGGGTCTCCTCCATTATCTGGAGTCCCTCTTGTATCCCGATTACTCCCCAGCTTCCACATATGAGAGAAAACATCTGACCCTTCACTTTCTGTGACTGGCTAATCTCACTTAACATACTGTTCTCCAGGTCCATCCATTTTCCTGCAAATGATGTAATTTTGCCCTTTATTGCTGAGTTCCATCATGTGTATATGTCCCATAATTTTGTAATCCATTCATCTGTTGATGGACACCTAGGTTGGTTCCATCATTTGGCTATTGTGAATTGTGCTGCTGTAAACATGGATCTGCATGGATCACCATAATATTCTGATTTCAATCCCTTTGGAAAGATCCCCAGGAGTGGGATCGCTGGATCATATGGTGGATCCATTCCCAAGAATACTGCTCTACATTCTTATCCCAACACTGTTAATTTCATTAGTAAAAATTTTTTCCCATCGGAGAGCCCCATGAGATGCCAGGGGCGGTTTCATCTGACTCCTCCAAGAGTCTTGAAATGTTTGTTTGGGAGAAGCATGTGACAAGTCTAGTGAATAGCAGAGAGTGGAGAGAAAAGTCATAAAGATAATCAAGTGAGTCTGAGTGTTGATTTATGAAGGACGATTGAGGATATTAATATAAGCCACATTGCTTTCTTGAACGCCAAGTGAAAAGGAGGGATTGATGGGGCAATAGCTGGTAATAAAATAAGCAACCAGAGGAGGAAAACGTCTGTGGGTGGGATCGTGAGCTCAATTCCAAGTTTTCAGAAGGAAAGTAATGAAGACATATTTAGACCACATAGAAAGAGAGAGTGGCGGCCAGCAGGAGACCCGGAGAGCGGCAGGCAGACTGCTCCTAGAGACGGGCATGACTGTCAGGTACCTGAGATTCTGGGATCAAACAGAGCCCAAGGATGCTTCTAACAGGGCATCCCACAAGACACCAGGCATGGGTGAGATGTTCCTTCAATCTTTCTCTCACTTTGCTTTTTATTCACAGGGGCTATGAATACAGGGAAAAAAAAGTGATGATGAGGTTTTTCTGAGGCACGCCAACAATGTCACAGAAAATGTGTTTTTTGTCTTGAAAAATAAAATCAGTCAGAGCCAAACGTGGTGGTGCATGCCTGTAATCCCAGGACTTGGGAGGCTGAGATCGGAGGATCCAGGTTCGCGGCCAGCCTCAGCTACTTAGTGAGACCCTCTGCAACTTAGTGAGACCCTGTTTCAAAATAAAGAATAAAAAATAGGGCTGAGGGTGGGGCCCAGAGGTAGAATGCCCCTGGGTTCAATCCCCAGTATCACAAAAAAAAAGTCACCTTAAGGGATGGAAATCAATTATTTTTCGAGTATAATAAAGACTAAACTATGGATTAACTGTCATATATATAAAATGGATATAACAGATCATATTTTATCCATGATTATATATGCAGATTATATGCATACGAGGAATATGATGTGTTCTATTGGTGAAAGAAGACACAATCCCAGTGACTTTTTTTCTTTTTTTTGTGGTACCGGGGATTGAACGCAGGGGTGTTCTACCTCCGCGCTACGCCCCCGGCTCTATTTTTTTTTATACTTTATTTTGAAACCGGGTCTCATGAAGTTGCGGAGGGCCTCACTAGGTAGAGAGAGAGAGAGAGAGAGTGAGAGACAGGGAGAGGGAGAGAGAGAGAGAGAGAGAGGGAGAGTGAGAGAGAGAGAGAGAGCTGAGGCTGGCCGCGAACCCAGATCCTCCGGTCTCCACCTCCCAAAGTACTGGGATTACAAGCGTGCGCCACCACGCCCGGCTTCCCAGTGACTCTTGAATTCAACAGGACAAGGCTTAAAACACGTTTGAATGGGAAAAAGGCTGCAGTTACCATTGTGGGTGAACCTGAATGCTACGCAGTCAGGTATGGCCATCGCGTTCTCTGGACCATGGGAGAGGGTTCCTGGGAATGCACCACGGTGTTCCTGGGGACCACGCACGTCTGGGTCAATGAGGCTCTTGAACTGAAGTAGACCCTCTGTCGGAGCTGTCAACTGCATGTCCTGTCTGCCCACTGCTCGTCTAGTATTTTGTCGGCTTCTTGTGGACAAGGTTTGCATCTTTTTTTCTGAATCCCCATTGCAAGGCAAGAATTTTCTGTCTCTAATATAGATGCAAGGATTTGCATCTCTAATATAAGATGTAAGCAAGGATTTTCTATCTCTAATGTAGATGCATACCTATAAAGAAAATGTATATATGTGCACATACATATATAGAGACATATATAGTAATAAAAATAATCAAGTGAGTCTGAGTATTGATTTATGTATATACAAACACACACACACACACACACACACACACACACACACACATATATATATATATGCACATGTATATATGTATACGTCTATGTAAATATGTATGTGCAAGCCCTTTTCTCTCTCCAAGGCCACATCCTAGTGAAATACCATTGCTCTGGTCTCAATATGGTTGGGTGTGGCCCCCTCCCCAAAGTTTCATGTGTTGGAAGGTGCTCCTCAGTGTGATGTTGTGAAAGGTAATGGAACCTTTAAGGGGTGGAGCCCAGAGGGGAGGTCGCTCAGTCATTGGGGCCCATGCCCTTGGAAGAGATTGTAGGACCCTACTCTATCTCTGGCTTCCTATTTGGCTGTGTGATCTCTTCCTCCCACACAGTGATTCTGCCGATAGAACCAAGGGGAGCCCTTGCCAGAGGCTGCCCCATACTGTGGAGGCTTTCAGCCTCCCCAACTGTGAGCTAAGTAAACTTGTTTTCTTTACAAAGGTAGCCTATCTTGAGTATTTTGTTATAGTAATGCAAAACTGGCTAATGTGGCCATCACCTCTTGTCTGGATGACAGCGTCAAATAGCCCAACCAATGACCACATCTCTTTTTTTTCTATGTACGTGTGTGGTACTGGGGACTTAACCCAGGGACATTCTACCTCTGAGCTACACCCCCAACCCTATTTTCCTTTTATTAAATTTTGAAACAGGGTCTTGCTAAGTTGCATAGGGCCTCACGAAGTTGCCGAGGCTGGCCGTGAACCTGTGATCCTCCTGTCTCGGCCTTCCAAGTACAGGGATTACAAGTGTGAACCACCACATCTGGCTCAATGACCAAATTTCTAACCCTGTCTCCTGCAATGGGTTCTTGGCAGGGTAATCATAATGAACCAGCCTCTTTGGCAAATTTAATCCATTTACTCTTTTCTTCATATAGAGTGCCTTCCCGCCTCCTTGCTTTTCCTCCTGAGTTTCCTTCCTCTGACCCCACTTTTCCTCATGGTCTGATAGAGATCTCTTTCCCATCTTTTATTAACTTAAGGTGCCTCATCAACTTAGTCATTCAATATAATTTATTTATTATCTATTGAACATCTACTATGCCAGACACTGCGCTAATTTCTGGGGATATAAATAGGAATAAGAAGAGGTCCCTGCCTTCTAGGGACAAACTAGTATACACCAGGATACACCAAGGGTTCACAATTGGCTGAGCCACAGATTTACTTGGTTAATTCTAGCACATTTGCAGATGCCAAGTGTGTCAGTGCTGAGCCCAGACCCATCCGGACCCATTTCTCACCTTCTGCTCTGTTCTGCATTGTAGGGACATTGACACGTGTGGGCTATTGTCCCCAGCCTCTGTTGTCAGGTGGGAAAGATGACGTTGTAGTTAGATGTAAAATGTCCCCTAAAGAGCTCATTTATTAATGTTTGGAGCTGATGTAACTGAGTCATGAGGGTTGTCATGGATTGTAATGGTTGTAATGGATTTATCCGGGTGGTGACTCAGACCAATAGGGTGTGGCTGGAGGTGGGTCCCTGGGGGTGAGGTCTTGGGGATTATAGAAATGGTTCCTCCTCCCCCTGCTCTCTCTCTTGCTTCCAGCCTCCATGATGTGAGGAGCACAGCCCATGTGCTCTCCCTCTCTTTGCCTCCTGCCACCATGTTCTGAGATCCACGGTCCCCGGCCTCACGTGGACTGAGCCCGAAACCGTAAGAAAATAAATCTTTTTTCTTCTAAGTTACATGGTCAATCTTTTATAGATTATAGCTTGAAGAATGCTGACTGGAACAGATGTGAAATTGGAGGGAAAGAGGAAAGGATATGCAGGTATATCCCCCCATTCTTCTCTGAATTGGCTGTTGCTTCCAGGGACAACCATGAAGGTGTGTGGTGTCAGCTGGACAGGCCCGAGGGGGATGCCTGCTTCGTCCCTCTGTCCCTCCAGCCTAGGGGTGACAGTTGGTTTTCTGTTCTTCCTACTCTCTGGATAGCTTTCCGATTTCCTAGGTGACTGTTCAGCTCTCTCAAAACTTGGTGTATTGGACAGGGTTCTCTAGATTAACAGAATACACAGAATGAGTATATTTGAAAAAGGGATTTATCAGATGGGCTTACAGTTTGAAGCAATGTAGTCCCAGGTTCTGACTGCACGTGGAGAGTCAGAGGAACCAGTAGCTGGTCGAACGGTCTAAGAGCTGGAGTCTTAGGATCGGAGCAACCACTAATTCAGT